>JAJEJO010001757.1:0-22536 GCA_020662805.1 Glaucomys volans
GGGGCTGTCCCCCTTGGCAGCTAGGTCTCTTCCAGCAAGGGAGCTGCCTTGGGAAGAGCCCTCCAGGACCTCTATGCCCAGCTTGTTTGTGAACCTGCCAGGACACTGATGGGGCTGAAACCTGAGTGTGCCTTGGAGGCTCCTGGGGAGCCCAGTGTCTGAGGGGGTGTTGAGTTAGGATTTTAGGGCTCAGAATGGAATAAATTTTTACATCTATCCACTTGTAAAACTTGCACAAATTACACTTAGGGCAGCCTCAGTCAGAGCTGGATGGAGAGGAAGAGATTCTGGACTCTACACTTAAGCTTTTGGAGTCTGGGGGATTAAACAGTGTTATTGCCCCCTTGATACCTTGAATCATTTTATGTCTTAATTGCCAGTAACAAGCTGCACTTATCTTGTGGTCGAACATTCATTTCCCAAGTTGATATCCAGGGTCTGTAAGAATTCTGGATACTAATGAGCTGACCCAACAGTGGGAGATATTAAAGAAGAACTGACAAACCAAGATATCTAATAAAACCCAGATTCTTCTGTGTTCATTTGAAGGAGGTCAAGAGATGCCAAAAATCCACCAAGGGACCTCCCTAGAAAACATCTTTGAGAATAGAATTAGGGTCTCATGGCAGCTAACTCACCCCATTCCTCCTGATAAAGTTCCCCTTCCCCATCGTACAATACAGGGCCTTTCTAGGGGGAAATGAACTGCCTGTAAACCCATATAGCAGAGGTTTTCCCTCTTATTCTGTAAGACTGTTCATAAGATGTCTTCTCTGGAACTGTGGAGGGTATCTTGCTCCCTTGGTATGGCAGGGTCCATACCCTTCATAATCCCGCCTAGGAGTCCACAAGACTATGGGGCTTGGGCCTTATTTTAAGTTGCCCCAGCACTGCAAAGATCTCAATTGCTAAAAAGCAGGTCCTTGTATCATTAGCAGTTATGGTTGACCCCAGACCGGCCCAGAAGCATCTCTGACCTGGTCCCTGAACTACACAGTCTGTTTCCTGTGCCCACCCCACCCCCCACCTCCCCAACCCATTTACAGACACATCTTTGAGTGATACCTTAATGGCCTTCTCTTCTTCACCCATGTGGTAAATGTTCAGAGCAAGCTCCATGCCCAGGCCTGGCCTTGGGGCCTCTGGACTTGACACTCATGTCTTTCTCTTCCCTTTCTCTAAGCAGATCTGCTCTCTCTGGACCTGATTCCACATGAGTAGTTTCCAGCCTCCTTCTGGCAGCTGGTTTATATTTAGGTCTGGCTGCAAATGAGCAGACAGTCCATGCAGAACTGCCTCCCCCTCTGGGTTGGGCCCACTTTATCTTCCTGACACTCCCTTTAGGAAAGAGGCAGGTGGCTCTGCGAGATCTGCCAGAGGCAAGTGTTGTCTCAATGGCCAGGAAGCAGGAGAATCATGTGAGAGGTGAGGGTAATGATTAGGAGCTGAAGGAAAGGGTAAAGAGATTAGAAAAATGTAAAGAAGTATTAGAGACTGAATAAACACACACACAAGGAAAAAATTCCTGTGTCTTTGGAAGTTGGTGGTTGTGATATAGACTTAACAAATCAAATCACTTAAACTTGGTTAAATATCCAACATGTATCTAGCACAGTCCTGTCCCTAGGAGTTTATGTGCAGTAGAGGAAATGCATTTACATAAAAATTATGGTGCAGGAAAGAACAGAAATTTGTGTAAACTGCTCCAGAGCCCCAAGTCAACTTGGAGGGATGGAGAGATTTGAACTGACATTAGAACTGTGTTTGTAAGGATTGGACTGAGTTTAGGAATAAGAAAAATGTTTAGGCATGAACAAAGCATGGAGCCTCCATCTGGGGAAGACAAGCAGTTTGCTGGGACAGATGCCTATCAGATTAGGTGTGGGATTGGAAAGAGGTAGGGACAAGGAGCCAGGGAGTCAAGTGTGAAAAGCAGTGACACCATATGAAAGGATTTAGACCTTGTCTTGTAGGGAATGGGGTGGAGCAAAAGTTTGTAAGGAAAGGAATGAAAATAGCAGGACTTGTTTTGAGAAGATAAGTCTTTGACACTGTGGCTTAGAGGACTAGAGAAGTTCAAGGCAGAGAACAACCTAAAACAGTCTAGCATTTCACAGAGGAAATTTCATATTCTATACCAAGACAAGGGCAGGAAATCTGGACTGCAGGAAATCAGTTCTCGAGGTTCCATCAAGGAACTAGAATCAACAGGCTTCATTGCCTTTCTGGGGAGGAGAAGAAGAATGATTCAAGGCTTCAGCCTTGGGCACCAGGTAGAGCTTTGGACCATGAATTAAAATCTGAAGTTCGGGAAGAGGAGACATTTTGGGGACATTACAGGTCCTTATTGCCCATGAGGAACTAGCTCAGGAGTTCCAGAGTTGCACAGCATTCTGATTTTGACGGGTGAACATGCCACACTCCACTCCCACTTCTGTTCCATTTTTCCACCAGCTTTCACCCAAGAGCAAACTGAAAACGGGCAAATAGGAATGTTCTTTTTATCTAAATAATTCATTCACTGGTAGCTAAGAGGACGCGTGCACTCCGAGTCTCCCAGTTGTAGGAAGCAGCTTTGCCCACTTGCCACTGCCCAGTCCCTTCCCTGCACCACTCTCCCACCCCATTGAGGGCAGGAGGAGTGTGCCCTCAGCCCTCAGGTAAGAGAGGTCAGGAAATGCATCCATGCAAATAAGGAGCAATCCTGTTGGAGCCTGTTTCCTTTGGAGCAGTAAGCAGCATGAAGCAACGATTCTCTAAATTCAAGAAAAGAATCCTAGGAAGAAGTTCCCTTTTCCAGGGCTTTAGTGACTATTCTGCAAAGGAATAATCTCCCCCACTGTGCCCTGATGCTGGGGGAGTCACTTTCCCCTCACTCCTGTGGCGTCTTTGACTTAAATAGGTTTCTTTAAGGCCTAGACCAAGGCCCAGGAAAAAACACAGGAGAATTTATACATTGCTAACTCTTTCCCTTGAGATCAAGGCCTCAACACAGTTCATGCTAATTTGTGCTGATCTGAAATGGATGTGTCTCTTCACTAGCAGACTCTCTCCTTATCCATACTGACATCAAACAAATGGCAAATAATAGTACTAAGGATCAAGGAGAAAGTGAATTTAATTTTATAAATTTTATAAAAATAATTCTTTGATCTGGATGTCATGGTGTACACCTGTAATCCCAGAGGCCCAGGAGGCTGAAGTAGGAGGATCACAGGTTTGAAGCCAGCCTCAGCAACTTAGTGAGGCCCTAACCAATTTAGTGAAGACCTGTCTCAATATAAAATATAAAAATGGACCAGATATGTTGCTCAGTGGTTGAGTGCCCTTGGGTTCAATCCCTGGTACCAAAAAATATAAATAAATAATAATAACAATATTTTGGAGATACTAATGGATGATCTTTCTCCCACTTCCTGTAACACAATGGAGGACTGTGGCCCATCCTACCCCATTCAGGCAGTGAAATCATCCAGCACTTATTTTTTGGGAAAGAGGTGTAATAGCAGAAAACCACAGGGAAGAAAGAAAGAAAGAAGAACTTCCAGACTTTTGAGTTTTAAAAGACTAGGCCTTAAGAAATAAGATAGGATTCATATAACAGATGAAAAATGTATTAACAAGTTAAATTTCCCTGAGCTTGGAGGGGGTCCTGCAAGAAAGAAGAAGGACACAAAAAAATGATGGGTATTTATTTATTGGTAAAGTCCTAAAAAATAGGAAGGAGAAAAGAAAATCCAATTGAGATCTAATTATTCAAAGAAAAGAGGACTTTGCCCAGGTCACTGAAATTCAGATGGAGCAAAAATATGAGATACTGATTTTAAAGAGTTTACCCATTTCAAATCTCCACTCCAGTCTCTACACTGTGGCCTCTCCACTGTCATCTCTCCAGTCTGGGGTCAGTCTGTTTCTGCAGAACTCGCCCCTGCCACTCCCATCAGCCAGGCAGAAGACAGGTCAAAATGGGGGGTCCAAAGTAGAAACAGACCTGTGTCCTTTTCCTCCCCTTCTTTCCTCAGAGCCAGTTACCTCCTGTGACTGCACGACTGCTCATCCACCTTGCTATTTATGAACCCTGCTCTCAGGTATTCCTGCAGGTGTTGTGACCAAAATTGACCCTGGGAGCTTCCTCTAGGTAGCTCAGACAATTCACTAACTATCCAGGGTAGGATGGTGACCCTAAACTCAGCTTCTTATGGGACTGGGGGCTTCCTTGACCCAGAAGGTGTTCTGCAGTATGTTAAGAGCCCCAAGTTTTTAGGTGCTGGTCAGTTGAATTCCTAGACAACTCTAAGCAGCTGCACCCCACATCCAGACTTCCTGTTTGTTCCTCAGGTAACAAGATGACTTCTTACCTTGATCTATGAAAAGTCAGAAACAACAGAGGAGCCAGGTGCCCTTGCAGCAACACCTCTCAAGGATTGATCGTTGATGGGGCCTGTTTTTTTGTTTACCTGAAGCTCTTCCATTTCCAATAAAAGCCATCCCCTTGTTAAGTGATGATGTTGAGCAATTTGTCCCAAACCTGGAGCACAGTAATGACCCAGATGAGACTCTGCTGGCAGGACAGAGCACTTAAGAAATGAAGTCAGGTTGGGGATGTAGCTCAGTGGTACTTGCCTAGCAAGCATGAGGCCCTGAGTTCCATCCCCAGCACAGCAAAAAAAGAGTAGGAGGAGGAGGAGGAGGGAGAGGAGGAGAGAGGGAAGGGAAGAGAAGGGAGGGGAAAAGGAAAATAAATTGTAAAATAATATAGACTTTGAACCCAGATTTCCACACTAGCTCTGCTCTTTCTCTTTATTGGCAATCTAACTTTGGACAAATTTTCATCTCAGCCTCCATTCCTACATCTGTAAGACAAGCTAAATTAATATCAAATGCAATAGGATTGTAGCAAAGGTCACATGAGACAAGGTTCCTAGTATTGTAGCTTGGTGCTACAACCAACGTCCTCACAGTTATGAAGAGGTCAACACCGAGGAAACTTGCTTCAATCCACACAATTCCACCCTTTCCTGGGGAGTCTTGTGGCTTCTTGGCACAATTCAATTTCTACTATGCAATCTGTACAGCCATTTAAATCTTCTTGTGATAATCCATTTTTCCCTTCTCTAAAATTAAATGGTTTGAGGAACTGGGCCGCCTAGGGGTTTGACACCTTCTCTGGTAATCTTGCCCAACCAAAACCCAACCAGACTCTGGAAGAAAGTGGCATGGGTCTATGAGCAGCCACAATAGATGTTACAAGGTCCAGTCATGGTAGCTCACGTAGGTTGGGATCAAAAGTTCCCTGGGTTTAGAAGAAAAAGGCCATGGTTTTGAAGTTAGAGATGAATTCAAATCCTAGTTTCTTCACTTAGGAATTGTGTGATTTTGGAAAAGTTGCTCACTTTTGTAGAGACTCAGTTTCTTAAATTTAAATTTGGATAACAAGGTTGTGTGAGGATTAGGGATAATATTCTTGGCCCATAGAAACTCCTTAATAACCTGGGCTATCACTATTTGTGTACAGCCCAGGCTTCTCCAGCCTTTCCTGGGAGCCTATTTGATGCTAATGGTCAACAACACAATTGCATGATCATAAATAAGTCTGCTTCCCTAATCACTGAACCAGCAAGTTCAGGCAGCTGGGAGAAGCTGCCAGCCAGCCATGGTTCTCAGACCAGTCTGCACATTGGAATCACTTAGGGAGCTCTTGCACCTCTAATGCCCTCACCATACGCCACACCAATTAGGTCAAGGCTCTGGGGAGGCAGGGGTTTGGAGCCAGCATCAGTATTTGTGATGTTCCCTGTGTGATACCAATGTGCCCTCAAGGTTAGGAGCCACTGGGCTGCTTCTCCAACATTGATGTGCATATTTAACACCTAGGAGACTTATTAAAATGCAGACTCTGATTGAGAAGCCTGGGATGGGGCCCAGGTTCTGAATATCTAATGAGCTTCCAGGTGATGCAGGGGCTAAAGGAAGACTTGCTTTCATTATCAAGATATGACAGAAAAGGGCCTGGTATTTTGAAAGGAGACAGAAAAACTATAAAATGTAGAATTGGGCTTCAAAAGCGAAGTGGCCTGGGGACCACTTAAAGAAGAGGCATGTAGCCCTATGCCCCAGGAATTCCCAGGAGTTTACTGTGTTAAAACAAAGCCCAAGATGACAGTCATAATCATGACCCTGAGTCTCTGAGAAAAAGTTACACTTTTACTGTGTTGTAGTATTTGTTTAAAAGGAAGAGGAAGTGTATTTTCCTTAGCCAGTTTGGGCTGTTATAAGGAAGCACCATAGCTGGATGGCTTAAGAAAATCAAAAACTTACTTATCATAGTTCTGGAGGCAAAATTCTGAGACCAGGGTGCTAGCAGGGCTGAGTTCTGGTGAGGGCCTTCCTTTAGGTTGCAGATTGCTGGTGTCTTATTGTATCCTCACAGGGTACACAAGGATGAGGGAGCTCTTGGGGATTCCCTCATGAGGGCTTTACCTGCAGGACCTAATTATCTCCTAAAGACCTCACCTCCTAATGCTGTCACCTTGAGGGTTAGGATTCCAGCACATGAATTTTATGGTGACACAAACATTCATCCCTTTGTGATATTATACACTAGGGAGATTTCTTCTAAAAGAAGAAAATTTATCACTAATTTTAAGAGGTAAGCTACAGATAGATCTTCCTATAAGAAATAATCAATGTCTTATTGATGCCAGTTACTGCATTTACCAGGCTTTTATCTCTCAAAAGCACATGATCCTTCAACCTAGCCATCCTGTACTATTGCTCCCAATTAATCACTCTCTTCTCCCTATAAAATGAGTATACTTTTCACCCCATTGACACAGGGATTGGCCATATAACCTCTTTGGGCCAATGAAGTGTGAGCAGATGCAGTAGGCCACATTCTACTTCCAAGCACAAGTTTCAAGGGCCATCACATGATTCCACTCTTGCCCTTTTCCCTCTGCCACAAGACTCAAGCAGAGGGAGTTTCTAATGAGCTTCCAGGTGATACAGGGGCTAAAGGAAGACTTGCTCCCAGAAAGAAGAAGATATAAGCAGAGCTTACAGCTGACATGTACAGGAGCTAAAAATAAGCATTGGTTATTACAAGTCATTGAGATTTGGGGGGATATTTGTTACCACAGCATAGCCTAGTGAAAACTGACCAGTACATAAGCAATGGAGACAGAACAGAGAAGGTGCCACCCCTCTTCACCATGGGGGATGAAAAAAACCCATGAAGATCACCAGTGGTGATCATTTATATATATGTGTGTGTGTGTGTATATATATATTTTTTTACATATATATAAAATGATATATATGTGTATATATATACATGATATATATATTTACATATATATAAAATGAATAATGCTCTCTATATAATATTATCACATTATAAAAATAATGAATAATGCTTTATGTATAAATATGGGGACAATGAGATCTCCTGATAGATTTAGGGAAGTTACTTCTTGTCGGGGTATTCCGGGTACCCCCGGCCCTATGCTAAGATGGCGCCTGGCGGTATGCCAGTTTTGCTGTTGCCACGGAGTAAACAGGTGTGTCTTTGCAAAAGTTATTCCTACTGGTTGGTTGTAAACTGGCCACACGTGTGTCCGGCTCGTGCTTTAAGCCTTTGTCTATGCTTGCCCGTGCTTGCTTCACATGGAAGTTCTGTGATTGGTCAACTGAGGGTATAAGAGAGAGAGAGAGAGAGACAGAGAGAGACAGAAACAGACGGACGGACACGGAGACACTGAGGGACTGAGGGGGGAAAAGGAAACGGGAGAGGGAGATAACGGGAGAGAAAAAGAGAAAGAAACGGGCGCGCAAGATAAAGAGCTGCATACACATTCCTGGATTCCTGCATACACATTCCTTTGTTGCGGGCGACAAAGACGACAATAAATGGTGCCGAAACCCAGGATCTCTCTTGGGGTGGGTGAATGAAAACCAGGAAATAAAATTAAGTTAAAGGTTCGCGGTAAAATGACTTAATCTAAAGGAACGTTCGCAGTTTAGCGACTATCCGGACTAAGCGAAAGGCGGTCCAGTGAAACCGAAACTAGGTACGCGGAAAGCGGCCACTAACTATATAAGCTATGGGCTCTGAGATGTCTAGAGTCCGTATGGAGAGTCCTGTAAGGGCGTTACTAAAGCTAATGGAACTCCTTTAAAATCTCAAACAGAATATCAACCAGTATAATTTATCACATTAAAAGAGTAAAGGAGGGTTGCGGGCTATAGCTCGGTGGTAGAGTGTTTGCCCAGTTTTCATGAAGCACTGTGTTCAACTCCCAGCACCATAAGAAAAAATAAAACAGTAAAGGGGAATAATTATATGATTATCTGATCAGATAAGGGAAAAAATAGATGTCAAAATTCAAAACTTATTTTATAAATCAGGAAAAGGAAATAAAAATCACAAATATGGGAAAGGGAGAAGTAAAAGTTACTGTCATTGACGTGATTTTATATATATATATATATATATATATATATATATATATATATATATAAAATTCTACAGAATTAAGAAACAATAAAACAATTCCAAGAAATGCAATGTGAATTCAACAAGTTCAATGACAGGATCAGCGTACATAAATCAACTGCATTAAACATTAGCAACAAACAGAGAACATTTAAAACGAGCCCGTCAATAGAATAGGAAACACCAAATAGAATAAATGCAGCTAAAGAAGTACAATATTGAAAACTACAAAATATTTCTGAGAAAAATTAAAGAAGACCTGAATTTAAGGATCCTATAGAGGAGGGAAACACTATTCTAGAGGAAGTTAAGGAAGAATGATCTTACTAACAGAACTACGGGTTTAATAGCAATATTGTTTTTGCTCCGTTGGGTAATTGCCTTATATAAGGCTCAAATAATAGATCGACAAGCCATTCATCAGGCCTTGTCT
This sequence comes from Glaucomys volans, assembly GCA_020662805.1. Classification (NCBI taxonomy): domain Eukaryota; kingdom Metazoa; phylum Chordata; class Mammalia; order Rodentia; family Sciuridae; genus Glaucomys; species Glaucomys volans. The sequence continues at coordinate 8,928 of JAJEJO010001757.1, forward strand.
GCCATAGAGTCGGGCAGCTCCCCTGCTATATGGCTCAGTATGCTGGACCGGTAGTCAAAGACGGGTAATGAAGTGGTGATCTTGTATCAACCTAAGACAGAAGGCGCATCAAGCTATGCATTCTTTGAGGACGGGTAAGAACAAGTATTGACCACTCAACCTAAGACAGGCACGGTCCCTACCTTTATTAAAAGAAAAAAGGGGGAGCTGTTGGGGTATTCCGGGTACCCCTGGCTCTATGCTAAGATGGCGCCTGGCGGTATGCCAGTTTTGCTGTTGCCACGGAGTAAACAGGTGTGTCTTTGCGAAAGTCATTCCTATCGGTTGGTTGTAAACTGGCCACACGTGTGTCCGGCTCGTGCTTTAAGCCTTTGTCTATGCTTGCCCGTGCATGCCTCACGTGGAAGTTCTGTGATTGGTCAACTGAGGGTATAAGAGAGAGAGAGAGAGACACAGACAGAGAGACAGAAACGGACGGACGGACACGAAGACGGAGACACTGACACTGACACTGAGGGACTGAGGGGGGAAAAAGGAAACGGGAGAGAAAAAGAGAAAGAAACGGGCACGCAAGATAAAGAGCTGCATACACATTCCTGGGATCGTGTCTTTGTTTCGGGTGACAAAGACGACGATAACTTCTAGAAAAGATTCTCTTTGAAATGAAGGGAAGACAGCAGGACAATAAGAGGAAACATAGGAAGGGGTCTGAAAGAGATTAATACAGTAAATTATTCTAAGAAAGGAGGGGGCTTTGGTAGATGTTAGGTTTGAAACCCATCTTTAAAGTTAAATTGAGGGAGGGGGTTGGGGGGCCAAGAAGTGGCTGAGGGCTTTGATAAGGTGACAATTTTGTTTTCCTTAGGAACACGAAGTTCTCAAGATGCTTCTCTTCTGGTCTCCATAGAGACCAGATCTGAGCCTACTTTCAACTCCTCTATAGTTCCTGGGGGAAGAGCATAGGGTTGTGATTGGCCAGATTCCAGGGCACTGATTTCGCCTTTCCTTGTTCTTTCTCTGACTCCCATTTCTTCTGGTGCTGATGGGTGTGGTTTGGGGAATACCAAAGTCACTTAATTTTCTAGCCTAGGAAATCAAGACACCACAGGACCTAACCCAACTCTCTCAAGTCCTGTCCTGGGTCCTAGGTAAAAGCCCCATGTATCATAAAGTGTCACTCTGCAAGCCTGGCCATTGCCCTGTGCTCATATCTCCCTTAGAGAGCTCACCAGCAGGAAGAAGTAATTAACATGGGCAGGAGTCAAGTGTTCCTGGGACCTCTCACCAAATCTCGATCTTTCACACCATTTCTTTCTGACTTCTGATACTCCTGTCTTACTCAGGACTGCTTCCCTCTAACTATCAACTCAGGGATATTTTCAGCCAGAGTCAAGTCTTAAATAATTGGATGTGTGTCCTTTAAGAGCACCAGGACGCGCTCTAATTATGCCAATGGAGGGATTGTTTTCCAAAACTTCCTCATCAGTTTATCAGAATCCAAATGGGAACATAAGTTCTGAAAACAGTTAAATGCTGCTCAGTGATGGTGGACAAAAAATGCCAAAACCAAAGCAGATGCGAAGGAGAAAAGGCAACAGGAACAGGTCAAGTATGAAGCAAGGGAAAGTCTATAATGGGAAAGTCAGGTGGGGCCCGGTGACTTGGTGTCTCCCTACTCTTCTCTAACCTCAGCACTCCTTCGCTTGGTGAAGCAGCCACTCTTGGGTTGGTAAGATGCTTGGCTAAGGAGAGGTTTCTTTGTGTCACACAGAATAGAGTCATGGAAAATCATTTTCTTTCTTTTCTCTGCATGTAAAATTCATTATAAAGCCAGAGGCCATCTCTCTACTCTAGAGAAAAAGAAGGTACTTGCCAAGAGAGCAGAGGAATGTCTTCACACATCTACTCAAAACAGAAGGCTACAGAAAGCCCTCAGTAGGGAACAGTTTTGTGAGCTTGTTTCTGTCAGAAACAAACAAGTCCAGCCATCAACCAGCTCCTGTTACACAAGGAACCTAACCAAGGCCATCGCACATATGAACTAAGGGCTTGGGATTTAACACCCTCTGGCTTGTCATCTGCCACCTTCCTTCAGTCTTTGTCCCTGAGGGTGTCAGAGAGGAGGGCCCAAGGGAAGCAGACTGCTCCGTCTACTTACAAAGAAATTTGATGATCCAAAGCAATAGAAATAGAGGACACGGCTTAAATCTGTCTCCGTTTATTACAGCCACTAACCTCCTCCTCTGCATTTCTCATTCTTTTTTCTACTTTTCTATTTTCCTTTGTCTGAATCCTCAGAAATATAATCCTCTTACTTCCTCCTAATCACTCCCAGTTTGAGATAAACAGGGAAGGCCCTTCTCCTATTTAACCTCTGTCTACAAAGTGAAGTGAGCATGTTGGGTACCATGTTAGTGCTCTCAGGAATGGAGGTTGGGCAGAGACTAGTGGTGCTTCAGGCAGGAAGGGAGGGATGGATGAGACCAGAGCTGAACTTTGGGAGAAGATCATAAAGGCACAAGACCTTCTAGGAGTAGTGGAGAACTAGAGTTTTAGAAAACTGGGTCCATATCTTACCAATGGAGAAGTCATTGTTATGGCAAAGAAATGTGTAATGAAGAGTCTGATGTTATTTTCTGATGTTTGTTGACAGCTTTTAAGCCACCTCCCTCATTCCGCCAGGGGCCTACATCTGGACCAGTTGCTAAGGAAACCTGGAAACTCCCTCCTTTGAGGATGGGAGAGTCAAACCGAGCAGTACCATGCCTGAGTGGGAATTCTCACACTGGCCCCATCCCTAAGCCACAATGGAAACCCTGAGCCAGCTCTGTTCCTGGCTCTCTCAAGTCATTTCAGATCCATGAAGAGACCTGCTCTGCTCTCCTCAGAGACCTCGATTAAGTAATCCAAACCTTTCATACCCTCTTGGTGTGTATAACATCATCAGTCTCAGTATTTGGGTGGGTGCCCACTTACCTCTGCCCACTTACCATACCAGAATAGTTCTGAGAAATACCAGTGTGCTCACATTATCCATGGTGGTATCTTATGATGAGGTACAAGGAAAGAGACTTCAGGAAAACTGGAAAGATGGTCGGAAAAGACAAAACTAGAGGTTGATATAGATTATGGATGGAGATGGAGCAGGCTAGAATTGTTTTAATCTCAGCACATTGGTCTGGGCCTATCATCTAGTTTGCGTCCATGAATTTGAGCTCTGTGCAGAATCGTATGCTACAAACATAAAATGTGAGCTGGGGAGCATTGGTCATGTCTCTACAACAACTCCTGGACAATACCACAGTTTATCTCACTCTTCTGACCCACTCTAGCTCTTCCTGAGTCTCAGTCTCCATCTGCTTCTCCCTTCGACACCAGCTTTTATTTTATGTACTCACAGTTCCATGACCTGCTCTGAATATAGTAATCCAACTCGAGTTGGTATTCCTCAATTTAATTTTTGCTACTACATATCAAGACTCCATCTAGGTAAGTAGTAAGTAGTACCGCTGCACACACATATACACACAGAAGCCTCTCTCTCTCTCTCTCTCACACACACACACACACACACACACTCACACACATACACCAGGGATTGGGGTATGTGTGGATTAGATGGAATGAGAATTGAGAGCTATTGAGATATATTCAGAATTCACCCTTCCCAGCTATCTTCCCTTCCCTTTACCCCAGAGTTTACATACAAAGATATGACATGGAGAGAGTCTAGCAGCACTCTCTTGTTTTCTCTGAAATCAGGGCAGGAGAGCTAAGGTCAATTATGTAATTTTGTCCAAATTAATAATAACAACAACAATAGTAATAATAACAACAGAAGAGCACTTGGCCCAGCATTGTATCTGTTTTTCAGTTGATCAAGAATTTGTAGTTAACTGAAAAGTTAGGTTGAAAATATTGGCGTTCTATATAAATCAGCACAAAAGAAGCTCTGGGATGGTGGGGAGAGCTAGATCCAAGTTTCTAGTATGAGCTTGGTCATTCTCTTTCTCTGTTGCCTCATTTTTCTGGACTTAGTTTCCTTATCTATAAATTGTCAAGTGCAGATCAATCTCTAAGATTCTTCCAACTTTACCCTTTAGTGACTGTATTAGAATAGTCTAGGTTAGGTTCCATGAACAAATAAACAGAATTTCAGTGTTAGCTGGGTATGGTGGTGCACACCTGTGATCGGAGCAATTCAAGAGGCCGAGGCAGGAAGATTACAAGTTCAAAGCCAGCCTCAGCAACTTAGGGAGACCCTAAACCACTTAGCGAGACCCTCTCTCAAAATTTAAAAAATAAATTGAAAAGCAGCTGAGACATAGCTCAGTGGTTAAGCACCCCTGGGCTAAATCTCTGGTGCAAAAAAGAACAAACAAACAAACAACAACAACAAAAAAAAACCCTTTATTTCTCACTCATAAAATCCATTGTTCTTAGATCTATCCAGGGCAGTTGTCTTCCACAGATTCAAATGACAAGGACCTCCTGGCTTTAATAGATGCACCTTATGGAAGACAAGGCATCCAAGACCTTCCCAGCAAGTCCATGGAGGCTATGAGACAAATGCTTTAGAATGCTCTGACCCAGGTGTGACATATATTGCTTCTAGTCACAGCCTAGAGACAATTGACTCTGTGCATCTGCAAAAAGGGTGGAACAATGAAGAATATATGGACATTTGATCTCTTCTCTGGTGGGTCTAGGACTGTAGGCCAAGGTCACAGGCTCATATGTATGACCCAGTTTGGAAACAGGTTTTCCATGACCACAGACAATACCTTCAAGAAGGAGCTGCTCCAAATGACTCAGGGCTCACATATACTGTAATGCAAATCCAAACAAATCACTCCAGGACAAAACCTATCTGACAGTGAGAGAGGAACACACAGATGATTTATTTGAGTCTTAATAGGGGGTGGGAGGCAGGTCCTATGTGAGGCTAACAAATCACATGACAGTTGAAAATGGGTCTTTATCTCATGATTCTTAGGTTCTACCTCTGGGCCAAAAACCAGGTCAGAAGAGTTGACAAAAATAAATTACTTAAACAGTTCTGATGCATCAAAACAGATCCACATGCAAACTAACCAACCTGGAGGCCAAGAAGGTGTCTGCACCCAGTAAGATATTTGCTATTTGGCCACTGGCTGGCCTGCTCAAACAACTCAACAGTAAAGATAGAATTCCTCAGTACTTTCCGCCAACCCCAAGAAAACTGGTTGTCTTCCACAGATCTTGTGCAGCCTTGGTGAATTTGCCCCTCTTGAAAAAATGAGTTCTGTTTCAGAAGAAGAAAAAGAGGGTTGGAACAGATTCACCTGGGCCTTGGGCTGCCACAGCTGCATCACAGATAATGCAGGAGTCCTCCCTCCAAACCCTGGAATAAATCCCACTGATGGATGCCTTCATAATCTGAACACATTTGATTTTACAAGGCATTCAATGGCCCAGGAGATGTGGAGAGGAGAGGAAGAAAAATGGAGTGATCTTCTAGTAGCGAGTCAGTTTTCCTTTACACTCAGAGTTCAGCCATCTCTTCATTTTCCAAAAGATACACTAGAGAATGTTTTCAAAGGGTGACCTCCCCTTTGCTTTATTGAATGGCTATCTTGAAAATTGCCACCTTGCTAGGTGGCACACAATTCCTCTAGATGGTTCCATGTGTAGCTTCTCTCAGGGAAGTTACTTTGGCAAAGCAGGGGTGAAATCTCAGATGATGGATATTGAGTAACCTTTGTCAGAGCAGCGAATTCCTGTGCTCTGCTTTCTCCTCTGCCTTCTCCGTAGCCCCACTCTGGAAGATTCCCCTCCCATTATCTGGTTCAATCCAAAGCCTGAGGTTGAGCCATGTCTGCCTAACTCATAGGCAGGTTTATCAGAAGTCTATTAGAAAGTGTTCTAGGAGGTCATTCATTTTAGGGACTAAAAGAGCCGAGAACAACTTAATTCTGTAAGGGAACCTTGGTGGTCAGAGGAGACTGAGTTCATTTTAGAGTTGACCACTTGATTTTTTTTCCCAGCCAGTGCCCTTGAACTCATGTCAATCTGATAATATAAAAACATTTTGCTGAGCAAGTTATGTGAGAGTCACTACATCAGGTGTTTCAAACTCTTTACCTGACTAATCCTCTTAACAAAGTTAGATAGAAGTGAAGTCTTTCTTAAGGAAAGAAGCTGATGCTCGTGGAGGTGTGTGGAGGTGTAGTGACTAGCCTGGGCTACAGGGCTGGCATTACTGAGGAGCTCTCCTTCCTAGTAAGAGGTGTGGCTAGGACTGGAACCCACCTCTGCCTGATTTGAAGACCAGGGCTCTTTCCACTGTATAGTATGTGAAAAATAGTAAGACAGAGTGTAAGATAAGAGGGAAGTAAGACCTTCTTCCCAGCAAAGCCTCAAGCAGCCTCAGGTTCTCAGATGTTAAGCTTAGAAGAAGGAAGAACCTGGAAATCAAAATGTTGTCCTGTGAATGACTGATATTATCAGATGGAACAGCAGCAGTAGAAGCAAACTGATTTACAAGCTCCAGGCCCCCTTCTCCCAGAAGCACATGGGGACCACTTTCAGGGATGGAGGTCTGCATAAGCAAGTAGGGCAAGAGCCTGCAAAACCAAGTTAGCATCCTTACCACACCACCATTAGTTCATATGGGAGAATGATGCCCAGGAAAACCAGGACCTCCAAGACAAAGAAACAAACTAAAAACCTTAGAGCCATTAAGGTGGAAAGCAGTTTATAAATTCTTTAGTCCAGTTTTCTGGATTTAAAAACTAACAAAAGGAATTTTTAAATTATTTTTCTAAGTTTTGAATGGAACCTCAGAATGTTTTTTTAAAAAGAACGATAGAAAACCAAAACCTGATTCACCTCCCTCTATCCCTCCATGGTGGACACATGTCTAATCTAATCCCTTCATTTTGCAGGTGAGGAAATGCCCTGGGAGAAGTAAAGAAAATTACTCCAGTTTGCAGAGCCAGTGGCTCAGGTCTTTTCACACGTCGGTGAGGGGTCTTTCCAATGCACTACAGAGGCCACCCAACCAGTAGCTGATTGTCCTCTAAGGTTGCCCAGTTCTGTAGGCCTGGGAGAATTCCCTAACCACTTCTGACCTATTCTCTAGAGTCATGTATGTCAAAGAATGGTCCACAATCAATGATGGTCCACAGTCCCATGGTGGACTGTGAAGATGGCAAAGTGATAGGAAAAGAGTGCTCTTTGCAGTTCCGATAAGAAATGAAATATACTTCTGTAGACTTTGATTTTTGTGTGTGGATATGGGATAGTTCTTAATCACATATCAAGTATGCAACTAAAGGTTGTCAAAAAGCCAAAGTTGAGTATTTCTGGACTAAAATGAGCCATTTCTAGCATTTCCTGAGACCTCTTTAAGTCCATAGACCACCAGAGTCTGGCTCCTTCACACTTCTTAGCACAGGACTGGAGCTCCAACTACACGTGTGGATATGCAGAGAGCTGGGATTCCTGAAACTTCCGGCGATGACTATCTTATCAATATGGCATCACTGTTGCCATGAATCGGGCATAGTTTTCAATAGCTGAATTTCTTGAATGAATTTAAGATATCTGCACTCACACTTATTAATCATTTTGTTTTTAAGTTATGTATTATTTTATTTAGGCTGCAATTATGTTCTTATGCCTTATTAGCACAAAGTTCTTCCACTTGAAAATGAGACCAAGACACAGATGGTCTTGTCCCCTTTTGGTGGGGCTGGACCACAGAGATAAAGGAACTCCAACTAAAAATATTGATGTGAACAGGTGAGCAGTCTAATTTGACCAGAAGTGGTTTGAACCAAAATTGGAAGCAGTTTTGAGCACTACATTGTGTTAAGTATACAGTTAGATTGCTACAGATAAAGGAGACCAGTGCCATATTGACATTACAGAAGTAGTGTAATATTTCTAGGACTAGAGCAATATTTAGTCTGTTTCCTGCCCCTCAACTCTATATTACCTATAGTCCTATCTTGCATTTCAACTTTAATTCATCAGCCTCCCCAAATTATTCCTTGAGTTGTTTTATGATTTCAGTGTATTACCTCATATATCTTCTATGCCCCTGGGCTGGTGACCTTGGATTCCTCTTTGATTGTTCCTTTTCCCTTAATAATCTATCAGTTATCACATCCCTTAGATTCTGCCATTATCTTGCCCCTCCATAACCACCCTTGTTTAAACCCACATTAATCTCCATCTGAAATATTCTGGCAACTTCCTCTCCCTCCTCCCTGTCTCCCATCTCTCTCCCTTCTGAGTCATCTTATGAAAATAATTACTCTTCCTCAAGCACAGCTGTGATTAGATGAATTTTTTTCCAAACCCTCAATGGCTCCCCACTGACTGACAAATTAGGTATAAATTGCTCACCCTAGTAGTTAAGGTCCTTTACCTTATCCCCCAACTCTTCCCTACTGTACCTTACACACAAATCAAACAAGCTGACTTCCAGTACTTGTTCATCTTCATATTTCTGCTCATGTTGTTCCCTCTACCTAAAAAGTCTAGAATGCTTTTTCCCGCTTCTTGAGGTCTACATGGTAAACCACTGCTCATCATCCTCTAAGGGCCAGCTTGAACACCACTGCCTTCACATGGCCATTCTACCACATGGGATCCTATCTTCTTTGACCTCCCATCACTCATGGGTCCTCCCTTTCTTGAATTTGATTGTGTTTGTACCATTTGTTCCTTGTTTTGTTTCCACAGATGGAACATAATAGATGTATGGAGGAAAGGAATAGACCATATGGGTTCCATTCCAACTTTATGGCATCATTATCAATCTCCAAGTGGCAACACCCTAGGATATAATGACATCTCTCAAAGGCTCTTTGTTAAAACACAGAAAAAGGGTCTGCTGTGGATCTGGGATGCCATAGTATCATGTCCTTTTGAGATTTAGTGGGGTCTGAAAAGAATGGAAAGACAATTTTTTTTAAGTTTGTCTTTCAGCCTGAAAGTATAAAAATAACAGCTGGCTCTATTTCCCCCATTCACTCTCTGACCCCTCCTTTCCCACCCCCCTGCTCAGGGGGCATGACTAGCACTGGGATGAACACTGTGCTGAACCAGACTCGGTTCTGTCTCTGTGCACTCTCTGGAGAATGGGCTCCATGGTGTCATGTTAGAAGATGAAGCATGGCAGGGCCGGCGTATACAGATGTCCTGGGCAGGTGCCCCTGCTCCTGTGGATCATACAAGCTAGCATGAACTGAGATAGCTTCCACTTTATGCGAGGCACTAAACTGGTTCTCTAGTTCTCTCCTGTGCCCCGCTTTCTTTCCTCATTTTACATATAATAAATCTGGGGGTGTAGAAAATTATAGTGATTTTTAACAAGATCACAGAGGTACTTTGTGGAAGAGCTGCTATTTGAACATATCCAGAGCCTTCACTCTTAATCACTAACCCACACTGTATTCCTGGTTCATTGAAGATGTGGCTGTAGGTATGGGGAATAGCCTTTAGAACACTGGTTCTTAATCCTGGCTGCACTTTAGAATCAGTTAAAGCACTTTGCAAAATACCAGTGGCCAGTAACCATCCCCAGAAATTCTGACTTCTTGGGTTTGCAGGCTTATCTGAATGGCAATGTTTCCTACAGCTCCCCAGGGGATTCTAATGCTTTAGATTTGGTGGTGTGTGTGTGTGGCGGGGGGCGGGGGGGGGGGAGGTTTCAGGCATCTGTGTAAAGCATATTCATTCTTTCTTCCATCCATCCGTTAGCTAGAATCATATGTGCCAACATACAAGGTAACCTCTAAATCTACCACTAAAAAGTATCCTAGAGAGTTCTGGCCAAGTTGATCATGTGAGCTTTTAAAAATACAGATAATATAATCAAAACATTTGCTTATATTTAATTTATCAGCTTAGTTATACATTTAAAATCATGTATTATACAAAGTAACTATTAGAAAAATTGCTTTTCCCACTTTCATAACCCAATTTTATTCAAACTTCTCACAAGCATCTATCACTTCATGTCTTTGTTCACATTCATGCCAAATGTCATTCACATAGGTATCTGGTATATATCACCTGCATAGTGGTTCATTGATTGAGATACACTGTATTTTCAGTACATGTATAATGAGATTACTGGAAATTTTGTTCCATGCCACAAGAAAAAAAATTGCATAACATCAGGATGAATGTTCCTGTGTGTTGTACCCAGGGCTGGTAGACTTCTGGCAGGCTGTTTGCCCCTAGCTCCATTCTGAGAACTCTGTGCCTTGTTCTGATTGGTTGTTAAGTATTTCCAATGTTCCCCTGCCCGTGGACATATTCTTGATTTTTATAACCTACCAACCCCTTGCTATATTGTGCCCTAAAGTGAACTTTTAAATGGCTTATTTATAACAATGACCACACTTACTTATAATGAGGTCACACACTCAGTAATAATTGCTAAAACCACATTGAATTTCTTTGTGTCTTGTTTCTTTTTCAAAAAATGATTTTGTCAGAAGTGACCTCTACCATGTTGTTTGGGGCAGATTTTTTCCAGTATTCTGGGATCAAAATTAAGTAACTAAGGACGTGTCCTATAATGCAAAACACCTTGGAAGGATTCCATTATAAGGTGACTGACTCTCTTCTAAAAGGTAATTCAGAGAGAGGGAAGCTTGCCTTTTCTCCAAGCATGGGCAGTTTTTATTGAACACCAAATGAGGAGAAGGCGCTATCACTCATATTCCTACACCCAACGGCCCACGTGGCTTCGTGCCTTATGCACCTCGTGGCACCTTATGTGGAAGCTTTGAGTTTCTTTCACTTCTTTTGTTATCCTCAGATTTGGAGATGTGACAGGGGCACAAGAAAGCTCCTCCTCCCTCACACCTCCACCCCCACCTCTCCCTGCCAGGTGTCCGCCTCTCCACCAGCTCCCTGTCTCAGCGGGACTATGATGCATGACAGGGCCAAGCTGCTTCTGGAAGACTGTTTGAACAGGGATGAGGCAAACCTCCTTAAGCTGCTTATTCTTAGTTGGGGATTGTTCCTCCTAGTCAATTGATACTGGAAATAATTACTTCTTAGAATCTTTGAAAACCAAATGTGTAAAGAGAAATTAAAATCTAATTAAATGGATGCAGGCAGTTCTGTCTGAGCTGACAACTCTTAAGCCACTGTAGTTTGTCAAAGGTTACATTATCTCTCTGTCCCTGGGCACCTCAGACTTGGCTCCCAGCCCAGCCTCCCTCTCCAACACCTTTTTGTTTGCCCTGTCCTGAGCCCAGGATTCTCATTGTTCTTAAACAGAAAAGTCCAAATGTTTCTGAAATAGACCAAAGGCCTGTGGATTGCTGAAGGGACTCCTGCCGAACAAAGGGTTCTTCCTGATCTTGACGCTTCAAACCAGTGTTTCTCAACAGGGTTGCTTCTGGCATTATGGCAGAACAATTGTTGTGGATCTCTGCAAGGGCAATAGCACCCCGATCTCTGTAGGGGCAATAGCACCCCGAGTTTAGAGCCACCATTTTGTGTCAACTCATTTTGTGCCATTTTGAACCACCAGCATGGAACTGGCAGCCAGTAACCAACCTTTGGCTCCTCAGCTCCAGAAAGACCATCCCATAGACCAGAGTTAACCCAAGCATGGTCTGTGAATGGATCCAGCCTGTGAGCATGTTAGCAGTCCACAATGAGATTCCCGAGTAAGTGGCTAGAAGTTTTTATACGAATTTAACATTGCCACGTTCTTATTGCATTTTACACATTCGGAAATCAATTTTTTAGTGGATTGGAAGGGGGAAGGTGGGTCATCACCACGGATTGTTTGGAGGAGTTCTATCCTAGACTCCCACCCCTTGCCTATTCTGGATCCTGTTCACATCAACTCCAGCTTCTCCATACTCCTGAGCAGGGGCTTTATCTTGATGTTTGAAGGTGGTTTTTAGACTTTGTCTAGCACATGATTCTTTCCTTGGCTGGCCATGTTCTTTCACTGAGGCAGTTTTGGTTGCAAGAAACAAACTTTTTCATGATGCCTGGAGAAAAAGCAGGGTGAGGATGGTCACTGGAAAGATTCACATGGAGAAGAGCAGGTATATATTTGTGATTGCTGATAAGGTCCAAGGGTGGTGAGATCAGGGAGCAGCTACTGTGCCCACCTTCCCCAGGGCCACCTGTCTCTTCTCTGTATCTTTCTCATGTTTGTGTGTGTGTCCCACTGCCTCTTCTGTGTGCTCCTGGCTTCTGCTCCTTCTTCTCTGTCCTGCATTGGCCCATTATGGCCTTTTCCAACCTCATGCCCTCAGGGCCACCTGCCAACAGCCCAAGCTCTGACCTTCTCTAGTTTAAAGTGATGGGTAAGAATCCAATGGTCTGTGCCCATCTTCCCCTGCTGGGTCGCAGTCTGAGCAGGCTCAAGATTGCTGGTGTTTAGACCAGGTGCCCTCTTCTGGCCCATCAGTTTCCTGGTTAGAGGGAGGGAATACAGACCGCCTAAGCAGCAGAAGGGACTTTTCCCCTTGAAGGCATCCTGGAATCGGTCTGTTGAAAATGCCATCAATTCAAATTGAGTGATGTCAAATAATCTGGCTGACTCCTTGGGCCACCCTAGTCCTTCTCAGGGGACACACTGGTGGGTATGGAACCACTGCAGGGGCTCCACCTGTTGGATTTTGTGGCCCCATGAAATGCACATTGTGGTCATTTTTCTGCTTGAACCCATGGCAGTGCTGGGCTTAGCTGGTGGGAAGAGGAGTACAGGTGGCTGGAGGACTTTTCCTCTACCAGCTATGGTGTGGTGGATGGCTCCACAGGGGTTAATTGGTTTTTGGCTGTTGAAATCACAGCTGAGTTATCCATTGCTGAAGCTCTTCAACAGCCTAACAGTTATTGCTCTCTGGGCACTTTCCCATTCCCTTCTGAGCCATTTCATTTTCTCAGTCTTGTCAAAAGTGAGCATTTGCATCAGCATGTCAGTGCCCCCCTTGTAATAATGCATAATGTCATTGTTTGTACACCACCGTTAGAAGTGAGAGCCACAGAGGTGCCTTGCATGCATACCAGTCCACTGGCCAAGCCCCAGCTGGGTCCTGGGCATGAGTTATGGGATGCCTGTGTGTAAAGGACTTTCTACCCCCATGGGCCCTCTCCAGTGGCTGGTGACAACCAGCATGAGTGCCTCTGTCCCCATGACTAGTCACTAAGAGTTTGGATTCTCTGAGCCCTGGGGCAGGAGTGGAACAAGCTGCCATCTCCTCCCCACTGCTAAGAATCACTCTGGCCCCTAAGGGGAGCTCAAGGTCTCCCTCACTCCACTTCCTGAGGTGGGCAGGGTTCCTGGGGCTGCTGCTTCAGGCCCCTGGGCAGAAGACTGAGAATGAAGATTAGACTGAGCCTTGGGGAAAAGTGGAAAAAGAACCCTTTCACTTGGTTTGGTCTGGGATGCAGGATCTATGGAAAGCTCCAGCCACCATCCACATGTTCTTGCCTCCCTCTGTATGTAGACAGGGACCTCAGGGGCTACCTGCTGCCTCAGAGCTGGATTGCCACAGAAAAGAAGTTAAGAATCCTGGGTCCTCTATCTCCTCTTCCTCCTCCTCCTCCTCTTCCTCCTCCTCCTCCTCTTCCT
>JAJEJO010001757.1:22546-84217 GCA_020662805.1 Glaucomys volans
CTCCTCTTCCTCCTCCTCCTCCTCTTCCTCCTCCTCCTCCTCTTCCTCCTCCTCCTCCTCCTCCTTCTTCTTTGTACCCTTCTACCTTACAGATAGTTAGCAACCACCTCTTACCCCACTGCCTATCTCCTGGATTGAACCAAGTAAAAACCTAGATTACTTTTTCCATCTCTTGGACCAGGATCTTCCCCTCTAGTTTTTTCCCACTAGGAGGAAGTGAGTCCTGGGATAATCAGTTAGAGACTACCATCTCCCCAAACCACCCTCTTATGAAATTCAATTTGTGACCTTCAAATAATGACCTATGTCCTTTCTTTGATTTGATTTATACAGCAGTGAAATGGGTTTTAAAGATGGCTGGAGCGAATGCTCTTGCTATGAATCATCAACCTAAAATGAAGCCATCTAGGAAGATTCTCTACACTGAGGCTCAGAGGAGTAAGGGGGCCTGAGGATCCAGGGGGCACTATCACAAGGCATTAGGTCTTTGTGTCAACCAGATGCTTTCTGCCTTGGCACATGGGAGGCTTGTTTGAGGCCTCACACAACTCTGCTGAGTAACATAATAAGGCAGTCCATGTCAAAAGCGAGTGGCTGAGGGCCTGGGATATAGCTCAGAAGTAGAGCATTGGCCTACAAGTATAAGGCCTGGGTTCAGTCCCCAATTCTGAAACAAGCAAACAAAAAAGCTAGTGGCTGAAAGTAAACTGGGGCTCCGTGATGCTATTTCTTAGCCCAAACATCTGCTATTAGTTTGAGTCTAATAGAGATAGGAAGGGCATAGCACTCAGCAGGGGAGCCATCTTCAAGGACAGGAGCTAGTCAAGGACACTAGGGCCAGTTAATCTGTTACCTCTGGGCAGCACATAGCAGTGACTAATCACTCTTTGAGTTATAGATGCATTTATAAATCTGATACCAACACCCAATAAATTATTTATGACCCCAAATATGAATAATTCAGTGTCTACATTTAACAGGTTTCTGCTTAAAAACCAGCTTTGACCTGGTTCTTGGCTCTTGACATTGATCCAGGAAAGACTGGGAGAGAAGCAGTACAGCCCATGTTCAGGGTCCATGAGCTGTTAGCCTGGCACTGCCCTGGCATGGGACATTTATTTAGCACCTCGGCTACCCTCCTTCAGTTCACTCATCCAATGAGGTGGTCCTTGGTGGTTCATTCCTGTCTTGAAATTCTTAGAAGGAGGAGAAAAGTAAGATGATCAGCAGTAACAGATGTAATATCCCTCGTCCAAAAATGGTTACACTTGATGCTCCAATCTTGCTGAGTGGTCCCAGGGACAAAACTGGGACTCCTTGATGTCCTCATTCTCTAGAGGACTATGTGCTTACCTCACATAGTAATGTGTCCCTTCTGCCTAAAAGATACTGAGGTAGGGACTTATTTATATTGGGTTTACCAGCATTAAGCACAGTGCCCAGCATTGAGTGGGTCCTTCTACATGAATGTGAAATGAAATAATTAATGCAGGTGTGCAGTGGATGTAACCCTGCTCCATTGGCAGTTTAGTCCATCTCCATGATAAGGAAGGAGAAATTTTCCCAGAAGTTCAGAACAGTGTCCTTCACTCCGTAGGGTCATTTCATAATCCCTTTTGCTTTTAAACCCAGCAGATTTATGGAATAATCTGCAGAACCCTTCCACCTTTTCCTTATGGTTGGAGTTGAACTGATCTCCACTCTTGCTAAGAGTTGGTCTTCCATTCCTTGTCTACCAAAACAAGAGGAGATGGAGTAGGTAAGGTGGTATAGAACCTGCCATGTTGTGGCTTCAGGCAGGCCAATTCCTTGAGCTCCAATTGGTTTATTTGCAAAAATAAAAAAGTAAAACTCAGAGATTTTGTAAAGGACATTTTCAGTCCAAATTTAAAAAAAAAAAATGGATAGGGAAAGAGGTGACAGGATTTGCCCTGAGTCACCATGGGTTTAGTGGCACTCAGAGTGAGAGTAGAATTGTCCACAGTGGCTTGACTGGAATAACGATGATCTGGGAGCCAAGTGCTCTGTCCCAGGGCCAGAGCCAGCAGACAGCAGCCTCAGATTTGGGCTGATCATCTGCAAACCCAGCAAGTGGCTGCTAAATCACACCCGCTCCTACAAAAATAACTCCCTGTGCATTCCTGTGGGGAAGAGGAGGGAGGCTAAAAGTGCCACTTGGGGTGGTACGTAAGCTCTAGGCAAGAGACAGAATTTAGGAGTGATGAAAGTTAAACTTGGAGTTCTAGTTCAGCCAAATGTCCCTGAGTGCACCTGCTCTTAGATCATGTTAGAGAAATGGGAAATTATTCTATTTCCAAAGACATGAGCCAATGGAGGCTCAATTACCTCTTTTGAGAGCCTGTTCTGGCTTGTGATCATGGGCAGAGTTTTCTTCTAATTGAATTCTTTCTTGATGAGGCCCATTTTTCTTTAATCTTTTCCGTTGATAGGCACTGGCTATGGTGAGAAGCTGGGTTCAGATTCCCTGCTTCATTTTGCTGCTTTTATTTAATAGCCCTCCTAGGAGAGTCTCCTTGGCCTCCAGGAGAAGATGCCCTTGTAACCTTAGGGTTAGAAACCATCCCCTCTTCCATGTCTCTTCTCAGGAACTGTTTCAGGTGCTACACCTTCTTCTCAAATAAACAGTGACTGAAAATGAAGTGTAATCACCCCCTACAGTGGTATAAGTGTGCTTCTTTCACCCTGCCCCCAAATTTCATGTATGCTTTTAGGTAACACCACTTCTGACTTAATTTAGCTGCTGGTTCACTGAGATTCTCAGATCACTTTCTCCCTAGAAATGTGTATTTTCATTGTATGGTGCTCAGCTCATGTACATGCATATAATGACATTGAGAGATAGTAGACAATAATGGCTGTGATGATCACATTAAAAATGAAAAAGACTCAGTGGTGACTTAGTGTTGCTGAGAGCGAATGGTGCTCTTGGAAAGCAGCAGCATCTGCCGAGACATCGTAACCAGAGGGTCCTAGAGAGGGGAAGCTGTTGATGGTCAAGAGCAACAGGCAGCCGGCATTTAGCATTGTCCTATGACAATCTGTCTGGTCACAATTTTTTCTGATCTCCTTGGGCATGTCTATGTTTATGATTGACATGCTCCTCAGGAAATACAAACAAATCCCAATCTCACTCAAACACTTAGGATACTCTTGTTGGTCTCAGACACACAGGGAGAAAAGCCAGGGAAGATGAAGGGAGATGGAAGCCTCACTGAGGACACTGCTGTCCAATGAAAGCCAGACCTCAGCAGCAGAAGGGCCACTCCTGCAAGGACTTGCAGGGCTATGCAGGTGGCATTTCTGGTGTTATCAGAAACCCACCACAACTGACTCTCTGCTAACCCAGGCCTCAGACTCCCCATATTTAAAAAGAAAGCATTCTTGCTTCAGAAGTTACTCCTCTGCATGGCTGGGGTGTGGCGGCTGACGAGCTTTGTGATGGCTGTTTACGATGCACTCTGGAGTCTCCTGCCACCTAATACGGTGAATGTTTAGTGAACCCCCTGGGCTCTTTACTAGGCACCAGGGGTGATGTAAGAATGAAGTTCTTGCCCAAGCCACTGACAAACTTTGGGGAAGGAAGGAGTGGAGGGTAAGAAGGCAGAGAAACACAACTGGGACTTGTATTGTGAGTTCACTGAGGAGAGAAAGATGACCTTTGGTTTGTGTGAGGTGGCATTTAAATTGCAGCTCAAGGGAGAGCTTCTCTCTCTTTTTTTTTTTTATTATGGATGCTTTCAAACATATCAAAGAGAAAATAGCATAATGGACTCCCATGTACCTCACCAAGCTTCCCTGAAATCTCACAGGACCACTCTGGTTTTATGTAAAACTTCACCCACTTCCCACTACCACCCCCAGGGGTCATTTCCATCCAAACCCCAGAAAATGTACATCATTCCATGGGAATGTACTTCAACATTTGTCTCTAAAAAGATAAAGCCTATTTTAACATAAGCATAATACAATTATCACGTCTGAAACAATTTCCCTACTATCATCAGATATTCAATTAGTACCTAATTGTCTCATAAATATTTTTTATAGTTGCTTTGTTCAAACTAGTATGCAAACTAGTTTGATAGGTCTCCTAAATAATCTTCTCCTTTCTCCTTTTCCTTGCAATTTGATGTTGTTGAAGAAACCACATCATCTATCCTACAGAGGTTCCCCAAGTCTAGATTTTGCTGATGGCATCTGCAAAACATTTAATGTGTTCCTCTGCTCCTTGTATTTTATGTGAGCTGACAGTTCTATCTAGAGTTTCATCAGATTCGAGTTGCAGGTTTTCTGCAAGACTGTTTTTTTGTGTGGGGTTGGGCACTTCCCATCCAGAGGCTCAGAAAGCCCAATGGCCTCATTCTCTGAGGCCAGCAGATGCTAATAATCATCACCTAGATGCAATGTTCTATTGCTTGACCTGCATGTGCATGTCTCCTGAGATTTCCAGTGTGTGTATTATCACATAAAAAAAAAAGCTTTTTAAAGAAACAAGCCTAGCATTTTGCTAGGCTTTTGGAAGAGCCTGAGAGCATTGTGCAAGGCAGTCACGTTCATGAGATAGTGCCTTGCAGATTAAAGCAAGACCTTAACAGCCAAAACTCCAGTTTCTGAAAACCAGCGGCCAAGTAGTCTGTGGTTCTATTGAGACACCTGGGCCTTCTCTTTAGGCTGCTCACCCGGCAGAGTAGATTATGCCTGTGCCTCTTTCTACCAGCATTATCCAGAAGGTCAAACATCCCTAGTCAGGAGATGTATGAAAGAACGCCTATCTTCCTGTACTTATACTAATAAAAGGGTAATTTCTTAAGGTGGGTGTTTCCCATAGTTAATTAAATATGAGTGAGTCTCAGTCAGTGAAGTTCCCACATTATGACCAATTAACATGTGGCCTTAGGGAGACTCCCAGATAAGACAGAGGGAGGGTCTTGTGGAGTCAACTACTTAAGTCCAAATCCCAGTCACTTCTTACAAACTGGGATACCATAAACACATTACTTAACCTTTTCAAGACTCAGTTTCCTCAGCTGTAAAACGAGAGGAAAGATGATACTTATTTCCTAGTGTTGCTTTGATGATTATGTCATGCAAATCAGCAGGCCTATGGTAAGGAGCCAGTTCATCAATAACCAATTATTCTGCAGTACAGGATTCCCTCGGCATTTGTCTCCAGAGCCAAAGAATAGGTGATCTTGAAGTGGCATCTTAAGAAGTATTAACTGATGAGGCTAGTATTGAAAAATAGGACTGGGGTTATAGCTCGATGGTAGAGCACTTGCCTGGCATGCATGAGGTCCTGGGTTCAAGTCCCATTTTTTTAAAAAGTGCCTGCGTTCTTAGATCTATAAGGACTTGACTACTACATCAATGTGGGGTCAAATGGTTCTTTCCTTTTTTCTCTCTCTCTATTAAAGGGATTTTGTACATTCAGGAAACTTTCTGAGCCTGAGCAGGAAATAAATGATGGTGATCGCTAGCCTCCTTCAACCCTTTGCCAGAACACTGCCCATGCCCCATGGGAACTGTAAAGTCATTAGAAACAAAGATACAATTAACATCCAAACAGGCAGAGAAACAAGCTGTCAAACTTTGTGATCTACAAATGACCAAGAGGCTAAAATCACTGAAGAGAAAGTCAAAACAGCCAAAACCAAATTTGCCTGACTTGCCCTTTCCTTTGGCTAATGAGGGTCTGGCTTGAAGCTCATTGAGGGAGGGTGGGCAGCATGATGGGCTGAGGCCATCTCTAAAATTAGGTCTGTCTTTCAGTTTAGAAATGATTTCCAGATGAGGCATCTTCCAGGACTCTCTTAACAGGGTCATGCAGTCAGTGGTCCAGCCAACAAATACGTGTTGAGCATCTACGGTGTCAGACACCAGGTGAGGTTCCAAGAACCATCATCAACAAGACCAACCTGAGCCCAGCCTTAGGGGACTTATGTTCTAATGACAGAGACAAACAAATGAGCAAGTATTATAGATGAAAGGGAATATAATTTTAAAAGAGCCCCGTCTGATTAAAAATATACAAATAGTGACCCTTCAACGGTGCTCCACTTGACGCTTTGACTGTAGCCCTCGCTGCGCTGCCACTGCAACCTATTTTTAAAATGGACACGTTTCTTTCTCTTCCTCTCTCCCTGCTCCTCCCTAACCTCTCCCCCTCCCTAATCTCGGGGGAAACAGGATTCCCTTTCTTCCCCATCCTAGGCAGAGTCATCTGTCCTGAGTGCACACCCACCATAGGAACCAAGTAATCCAGACTTTGGGGATGGTACCAGAAGTTCTCAGAAATGACTCTCTCAAATGAACAAGTGAATTACAACTCCAACAGAGAACACGTGCAGTGTAGCCTTGAATTACCTCTATAAAAGCCCCCTGTTCCTGCTGATGGGTAGAATCACAGACTTTGGGACAGGAATCCTCTGTGTTTCTCCTTTGCCAGCAAAGCAATAAACCTTCTTTTTCCTTTTTCTCAAAACTGAGTCTTCATTATTGGCTTGGCATCAGGGACAAGGACTGAGCTTTTGGCAACAACCCTGAGTCACTATATAAGGATTTCTGAGAACCAAGGTTAGATTCCATTTCCACCTCTGCTGCTGTCTCAATCTAGTTTCTCACCACTCTGTACCTAGACTCTTAAAATATCTCCCAAATGGCTGATTCCTCTTCCTGGAAGACCACTTTTATCACATAAGATCCCTGCTCAAAAATCTTTAGGGACTTTCCACACTGACACAGTGAAGTTTACACTCTTTAGTCTGGATCTTTGAAACTTGAGTACACTTTTGCAAGTAGGTAAGGGAGGTGGAGGTGTGGCGGGAATACCGCCTAAGAGTTAGGTGGAGGCAGTGGCCCTCTTTCCCACTCTGTCTTCTCAAGGTGAGCTCTCGGCATCTTTTGAGATTCCACACCTGCCCCTGAGAGCCTAGAGCTACCTAGGATATTTTACGCATCCCAACATCAATGTTGATGATTGTTCTTACTTTGTGTCAGCCCTCATGGATCAGATGAATATCAAAATTACACAAATCCTGTGTGTCAGTTACAAGCAATAATGGTGACCCCAGTTAGTGAACCATCTAGAGACTGAAATGATAGCTATTATAACAGTCCAAAGGAAAGAAATTTGGGAGGGGGACCCAATGGGGATTGAACCCAGGGGCACTTAACTACTGAGCCACATCCCCAGCTCTTTTTCATATTTTGTCTAGCGACAGATTCTCACGGAGTTGCTTAGCTAGGCCCTACTAAGTTGCTGAGACTGGCTTTGAACTTGCAATCCTCCTGCCTCAGCCTCCAAAGCCACTGGGATTATAGGAGTGTCTCTGCACCTGGTTAAGAAAATAAATTTTGTCAAGAGTAGGTCGAATCTATTTTAAACAAGAAGTATAACTCCACAATTACATTTTTTATGTCCGTTCTCCAAACTTAACATCAACTCTTGGAGTACCTACACTGCTTTTTTTTTTTTTTTTTTTTTCACTACTGAAGAGAGCAGACAGATGGTGGTGGCATGGCTTGTAGCACCAAGGGGGCATTTTTCCACTGGTGATGGTCACGAGGCTTCCCTGGGAAGTGAGACCTGAGCAAGGCTTTGAAAGGTGAATAAGGGTTCACCAGGTGGTGAGACTGGAGGGGACCAGGGAAGTGGTGTGCTGCAGGAGGGATGGATGGACCAGAGCCTTTCCAGCCCTGAATCTTGTGCATTTTATTCTACAAGTGATGGGGGAGAGGGGCCCTCTGGGCAGAGAATGTGAAGATGACTCCAGTCCAAATCCGAGAGCCTGCGGTGGGGGTGCAGCAGCCGGAGGCAAGGACACAGAAGGACATGGCTACTGAGCCCAGGTGGCCCATGGTGGAGATTATCCAAGCTTCCTGAAGCCTTTCCTGTTGCCTCAGCTGCCTTTTCCTCCATTGGTGCTCCCATACCCTCTAAAAAAGGACAGTGGGCAGTGGACTCCAGCGACGTGTTGTGTCGATGTGCAGACGTGGACGTTTGCCAGTCTAGTGTTTATCAGTGGGCCCTCCGGAGCACATCCTGTCTTGTCAGGAATACGAAGCTGTCAGAGGATGAATACTGCATCTTGCGCATCCTGTCCACTCTCCATTCAGCTCTAGCACAGAGTCCCATGTTGGGTTGAAACCAATGAAGACGTGTGGATTCAGATGTGTTAAGTCACACATTTTTCATTTTTCCTAAAACATATACTTTTAGAAGGATCAGTATCATGTGAAGATTTTGCTCTCTGCCAGCCTGCTGTATACACACAAACACAAGTCAAAACCACACCACTAGCAGTTCTAACTGAAGAGATGCCATGGTGCAAAATTGCCAGTCAACCTGGACCGAGTCCTGATCCTCACCTTGGTTCTGATTCAGTTCTGTGGCTCAGCTGTGGGTTTAGTCAATTTCTCTAAGATTCAGATGAGGCTCTGGATCCCTGCCCACCACCACCTAAGTAATGGTTTCTGTGAACCTTCAGATAAGAAACAGGTGACAGGCACATGGCTCAGCAACACGGCCAGCAGTCACAGGGCGTTTCTTTCTTTTCTTTTTTAGTTCAGCAAGAAGAGAATTCCAGAGTATGCTATGCAGGATTCATAATCACCAGAAATTTCAAGTGTGGAAAATCAAATTGAAAATAATTGACTCTGAGGATTTAGGAAGCATTTAGGGATCTTTTGGGGCCCTATTTAAGAGACCCATTCTGAATATTCTGTGGGTGGGTGTGGCAAAGCTGAGCCCTGCAACCTGAGCTCTATGAACAGGGGTGCTTACTGGGTGTTGGACAGAGCTAGTAAGAAGAGTCAATCTTACATTTATTCACTTAACTCACATTCATTGAGTAATAATGTGTTTTAAACACTGAAATGCAAACCAAAGAAATAATGGAAAGAAACTGTTTGGAATCAAACAGATGTGGGTTGAGCTGGGTTCCCCTCTGCAACCAGGGATCAGTTGCTTACTCTTTTCAAGCCTCCAGTTGCTTCTCTGTAAAGTGGGGGCAAATTGAACCCCCTCTCTGGGTCATGATGAGACTCGCACAGAGCAATTCCTCAGGTGTTCATGTCAAGTGGAATCTCCTCTTCCTCCCTGTAGGTGCCTTAAAATCCACAAGTGAAGGCAAACATCAAAATGCTAGAGAATTACCTACAAGCTGAGTATTATATTGCATTAAGTTACAGCAAACTGCTCAGCATCAAACAAGGGAGCCTGCTGCTGTCCAGAGAGAAGGTTTTCAAATACCCCAGAATTTTTCAGAATCCCATTCCAAGTAAGGGTTGACACAAAATCATCTTTAGCTGAGTTTCGGTTTTGTGGCACTTAAAAAAATCTGTAATATTAAAAGTAAATTAAATAATGCATATGACTTGGCATTGAAGGTGTTTAGGGAGCAATTTCACAGTCGACGACTCAAGCCTTCCTGGTTGATGAAATTCACATTTCTGTAGCAGGGGAGGAGCAAAGTCCCAGCAGCTGGGGAGGAGATGAGGACACAGGGAGTGGGGCTGATTTGGGCAGGTGAGAGCATGGACAAGGGGATGGCTACCATTTTTTGAGCAAATTCAGCAAATGAACAGATACTCTTGGTTATAGAATCTGGGTCAGGGAATGTGGGTTAGCTTCCCTGTCCCTCTGTTGTCCTGCAGGGTAACTTGGATCTGGAGGTTCAAGTGGCCATGTGGCTTCCCAGGATGCAGGGGACCCTCTCATTTATCCCCCCAACCCTGCCATGTGGCAGTCCCCTTTGCCACCATCACCACCTGCTCCCATGGCCTCACCTCTGGTGTCCTTTGGAGTCATTATTGTACGTGCGTTGTGCTTTGCAGTTAATTTAGAAGATGGAGTTTCTGATTCTTCTCAGCAATGAACAAGGAGCTACCACTTTGGCAGCAGGGAGGGATTCAAGCCAAGCTATCCACATGCTCCTCTCTGTCTATGCATGGGATAGGATTTGGCAGAAACAGAACCCAGGGCCCTTCTGGGTTACCAGTGGGAGACTGGACATTGGGCTTGGTCCTCATCCAAGGAACAGAGTTGAGCTGGGCTGTGTATCAGCCATTCTGAAGAAGGGGCCAGAAACCTAAAGTCTGGGGCAGAGTAGATCAGAAACCAAATGGGACTGGCTTGGAGCCAGGGGAAAACAGAATCAAACCATGCAGGCGAAGCCAATTTGGAATTGAGAAGGAAGCCACGTCGGCAGGAGACATCAGCCTGGAGCAGTTTGACAAATCTCACCAAATTGCTGTTGACCCCACTGCGAGGGCTCTTGCTGTGACAGCATCTTAGAAGCACTGACCAGCTTCTGACATGTCTGCAGGAGGCGGGCCCAGGTTAGACAGGCAGCGAGTGCCTGTGGCTCCGAGCCATCTCACCTGGCCTTAGAACTCACACTGCATTTGGCATCAAATGTAATGTCCAAGCCTTGTTAAAACCTGCTAATAATCCCCATTTCACAGCCAGGGGTTAATAAAGATGAAAGACTTGCCTAAGGTCACTCAGCCTTTACATTGCAGGGTCTGGTCTGGGCCCTCCTCCTTCCTCCCTAGGCCATACTGAATATATGGTCTTGGCTGTATTCACACTGTATCCCGTTCAGTCCAGCTATGTGGACAGCTGGAACTATTCATTCATTCCTCTTTGTTCACAGGCTGAATGACAGTCTTGCTGGGTGGGGGTCAAATTAGCCATTATTCATTTCTAATCTCACCCAGACCTGGAAACTCACAGTGGGCCTAAGGACAAGGTACAGCCCATTCTGGTTACTCACCATCCAGCTGCACTGTGGCTGCAGGTGGTGACCCTCATCTTTCCTCTCCACATAGTCAGACCCCACTGCCTTCACTCACATGTCAGTGCTTTGGCATGACTGCTCATTTCCTGCTTAGTATCACCTGGCTCGTGGAGGAATCGGGCCTGAGTTTTAAGAGCACCCATTGTTGGATAATCACCTGCATGAAATCTCAATAAATATAGGTAGCAATCAAGCTGCAATTAGTTAATATAAAGCAGCCAGTCCCATTAAGTTCAAATGTTGCAGAGGACATGGATGGTTGGTTGAATATCAGTGCCATTCATAAATACATCCTTCTTGGGATTGTCCTGGACTTGAAAATATTTTTCATTAACTGAGATTTTAACAGAAATTAATTGTTTGCTATGCATCATCAAGTTCATCCCCTGGAAGTAAGACCCAGAATTGCCTTGGAACAGCTGTGTGCATGGAGGTGCTTTCTGGGTAGTTCTCTCCCCTCACACTGCTCCCTGATTCTCACCTCGCTTCTATACCCCCACTACCTAGCATCTTAATGAGGCTTCCTCTAATTGTCCTGTAACTTCACAAGCTGTTGCCTAATTTCTGTCTTTAGACTTGGCTCATATTCCAAAATAGTTTATTATTTGCTAATGCCACACTGGGCATGGAACTAACACAGCAAGGGAAGTGGAATTGGGGGACAAGGGGAGGAGTGAAGGGTCGGTAGAACTCTGAATGAAGCAGTTCATCCTGGGGTGTCAGGAACTTCATTAATGAAACAGTGATGAAAGCATTTGCCATCAACCTGCCCCATCTGTGTTAGTCAGGATTCCTTTATGGGACAAAAGTGACAGAAGCCCTCTCAAAAAATAATTGAAATGAATAAATGGCATTTATTGCCTCACATCAGCGAATCCAGGGGAATTCAGGCCTGGCAGGATGCACAGATTGAGGTATCGTCAGGACCGTTCCCTCTCCACATGTCTGTATTCGTTTCCTGGGCTGCTCTAACAAAGTACGACAAACCTGGTGGCTTAAAACAATAGAAATGTTGCATAGCAAGATGAATTTTCTTAATGCCACTGGACACTTAAAAATAGTTAAAATGGTAAATTTGGTTTCATATCTATTTTATCATAATTTTAAAAAACAAAGCAACAACAAGCCCAGACATTCATTCTCTCACAGAGGCTAAATGTCTACAATCAAGGCATCAGAAGAGCCACACTCTCTCTGCAGGCTCAAGGAGGACCTTTCCTTGCTTCTGCCCAGATCCTGGTGGTTGCCAGCATTCCCTGAAACTCCCTGGCCTGTGGAGGCATCGCTCCAACCTCTGCTTCAGTCTCACTTGGCATTCTGCCTCAGTGTGTGTGTCTCTGCATATCTCTCTCTCTCTCTCTCTCTCTCTCTCTCTCTCTCTCTCTCTCTCATTGGACTAGGACCCACTTTAGTCCAGTATGACCTCATCTTAACTAATTGCATCTGCAGCAATTCTGCATCCAAATGAAGTGGCACTCAGATTCCAGGCAGACATGAATTTTTTCAACCCAATACAATCTTTTACCTCCTTTTGCTTATGTGGCTTTATTTTCACTCAGGCTGTATCTAAGTGGCATTGATATACCTTCAGCAAACCCTAGCAATCCCCCGAAAAAAGGTACGCATTCCCCTCCCCTCTAGCATCCACAGTTGGATTCTGATTTGGCTCTGCTTGGATCAGGAGCTCACCCCTGGACCCATCCCCATGTGAGAGGGGAGAGTCAGTCCATTCTGAGGCAGAGAAAGCCGGGCAAGGAAACCGACATGCAGTCTTTCCAGAATTTACAGAAATACAGGACACACTCAGAGGGCAGATGTCCCTAAAATATTTCTCTAACTCTTCATAAATATAACTATACATTTCTGTTGTTAGAGAAAAAGACCATTCTCATTTTAAAATATTATTTTTATCAACAGATCGTTCCACCATGATGGTTGATCATCCAACCATGAGGGTTTTGATTTAGAATGCATAAAATTAGGATTTTGTGGAAGGCTATAAATGGGAGATGTGTGAGAGAGAGAGAGAGAGAGAGTCAGTGCTGTGGGTGCAGATGTGGTTTATTCTCAAAAGGTTCATGTACTAGAAGTTTGGTAAAGTGATGGTATAGAACCTTTAAGAGGAGAGGGTCAATGGGAGGTGCACAGGTCACTAAGGATGTGCCCTCTGAAACTGTAAGACCCTACCTTCCCTGGCTTTCTGCTTTAAGATGTGATCTCTCTCTCCCACCATAGTGATGCACCATTAGGTCCTCAGCAGAACCATGCCAATGGAAATTCCCTGCCTGATCTTGGAATTTAAACATCCAGAGCTGTGAGCTAAATAATCTCTTTGCTTTATAAAGTAGCCCGCCTTGGGTATTTTGCTGTAGTATCACAAAAATGACTAATACATATATATATGGAAGATATTATAGCAAGACTATAATTAATGAAAATCCCAACTCCCTTTCATTTATGAATATAAGCCAGATATATAAGGGGACCCTTTGATGACACAAAAAAAGTGACATATGGCATCAGGTATGCTAAGAACTATGGGGTATTCTGAGCATGAGTAATTTATTAAAGCAAGACCTAAAGTAGATTTCAAACCACCTTCTTCACCTCTACCATATGTGACTCTATTTTCTAACTCTTCTATTTTCATTATGGTGTACAGCAGATTCATCAATTGAAGTGCCACTTTCAAACCTGGACTTTCTAGAAGAAACCTGTGGTTGCATGGATTTTTTTATTTAACCAACATCTTCCCTCCTTCTTATTTCTAATGTATAATTAGGGAAATGATTATTAAAACCTCTTTACCTTAAGGGCAAGATCTAAGCTATACCAAAGAGGTTCTGTCATCCAGGGTGGGGAAGATCAAATAGATTTTATCCCCTGCAGGGCATGGCATTTGGGGCAGAGGCTAGCAATGTTCTCTAGCAGCTTGCTTTTCTAAATGCTTGCTTATGCTTCCGTCTCGGTGAGGAGATTTATCTGGAAAGGCCTGCTGGCTGTGATTTCATTAATTTGCTTAGTCAGCAAATGGGTACGGCTGGCCCACCAGTTACACCAGGCAGAACGTGAGCCTCCTCTGTGGAGCCCCCTTTGCTTGGCCCTGCTTATGCATCAGTTCACAACCTGCTCTCCCAGATCCCCGACAGCATGAATGATAGTTTGGACTTTAGCACCACAGATACTTAGAGACACTGCTCCCTGCCCCAGCCTCACCTCACGTAATAAGAAAGAGGAGTATGAAATAGTCTTTTTTCTTGCCTCATCTGAGCTGGCAGTGCTTTTGACAGGTCCCAAACTAATTTAGTTGCAAGATCCTCAGCAGTAACCAAGCACCCAGCAGATGGATTTCATTTGCCAGTCCTCATCCCAGATGGGCTCAAACACTGGCACCTGGGACACCTGGGAGAGACCCCAGATCAGAAATGCAATTCTGAAAGCAAGAGAAGAGAAGGCTGAGGGATTAGGGAAGAAAGAAATAATAACTCTTAAAGATAATTAATATGACCAAAGGAAGGAAGGAAGAATGCACTCTTGCCAGCAATGCAGAACATAGAGTGACCAACTCATCCCAGTTTGCCTGGGACTTTCCCAGTTTTGAAATCGAAAGTCTCATCTCCTGGGAACTCCCCTCAGTCCTGACCAAACTGGGACCTTAGCCATGTAGGTAGATATAACATGGGCTTAAATTATGCAGTGTGGCTGAGGAAGACCCCTAAAAGCACACTGACACCACTTTGGGGCCAGAACGTTTAAAATTTGAAAACAGTGACTCTGGACTCTGCGGCTGTGGTCCCAGGAAGCAGATCCCATAGCACACACAGATGTGGCCCAGACCGCTCAGCTGGTGAAGGGTGTCACTTGTGGTGTCACACCAACCTTCTCTACAGTCACTTTAAAAAGCAATGGACATTGTGTTCTTGATACATAAAGCTCTCAGCAGCTCCAGAGGTGCCCAAATTCATATTGCTGATGGGCTGGACTGGTGTTTTTTAGGGCCTATCTACCTCGATTTCATTCTTCCATCGTAGAAAGAACTAGTTGACAAAGGAATACTCGGGGGTGATGAGGCCATGAGGCTCAAAGCTAAAATTGAGTCACAACCATGGGAGGCAGAGTCAGAATCTCCCCCAGCGTTAACACAGGAGTGCCTGCAAGGGCAAATGTGGCCTTCAAGGTCACAGGCAACCCCTGACCCAGGAGGTGGTCCTGCACCTCCCATAGCACAGGTGGACATCGACATCTTCTCCTTCATCACTTCATCACCGAGCCTGAGCCTCAAACTGCCCTCCAGCTAATGACAGTGCCGGTGTCCCCAGCATGGGCATCTTGCTTTACTACAGGGCCTGCCCACCTTTCTGCTGCCATGGGTCAAATCTCCAGGGCCTTGTCAGCTCCTCCCAGCCTTGGCCTTGGCTTTCTGGCTAGGTGATGACAGCCTACCTCGGCCCAGCAGGGCTCCACCCCGATTAAACAAAGGTGTCTATTTTGCCAAGAAAGAACCTCTCCTCTGCTTGCTGCCCACTCGCCAAGGTGAAATAGACCGAATAATCTATAAGCTTTTCAGGAGTAAAAGGTAACTCATAGGTCCTAGTTCTTCTACAATGCCCATTTCTCAATGCCACATAGATCCACACATTTATCTACTTATATTTTAAAATGCCTACTGAGAGATTAGCACATGTCGGGCCCTTATGCAGAGAGCAAGATAGGCAAGATCTTTGCTCATGGTGCAATGTCCTGAAGAGGGAAAGCTAACAAAAAGAAAGTAAATAAGTGATCAAAAACATTCAGAAAGATGTAGCATTGGAAAGACAAGGAAAAAGGGGATGTCATCTTCCTGGGAAGGGAGCTTCACCTTCGTGGACTTTCCCACCCAAAGACTGTCATCTACCAACTGCTCCAAGAGTGTTGCGCTGCCTCCTGCTGGCCAAGAGCAGCAGAACATCCTGTGCTCTGTTGAGGTTGCTTTTGTTTGTCTGCAAGTCACGGTTTCTGTTTTCCCTCTGTGCCCTTCTCTTCATGGCATTTGTGTAACCCAGCCAGTACTTCAAGGAGATGGGGGGCTTTGGGAACTGAGCCCCTTTTTTTAAAGTCCCTAGGCTTTGGTATCAGCCGTACTGAGTTCCCTTCCTTTGCCTCCATCTGCCTTGCTAATTGGTACTGGTCCTTCAACACAGCCTAAGCATCTCCCCTGGAAAGTCTTCCCTGTACCCTGCAATATGTGTCCCAGCAGGGGGAAGCTCTAAATGCCACGTGGGCGTGGTGGTCTCATCAGTTTGTACTGAGCACAGCATCTGAGGCATAGATGGGGCTCAATAGACACACATTGAATGCACACATGAATAAATGAATGAGCCTGCAGCTCAGCAGGCCAGCCTGGATCTGATAAGCCTGATCCCCCAGCTCACCGCATAACCCAGAAGTCTACAATGAAAGGCAAAGTAAACTTGTTTTCCCACAAATCTTATAACGCATGAACACAAAGTTAGAAAGGCGTCTCTCGGGTGGCTCAGATTGGCTCTCCCGAAGGCCAGAAGCACAACTGTTTTCGTCAAAGCCACACAAATACCCGCCCAGTGGACTTCCTTGAAACATCTATTGATCTTTTAGGAAAGCATAATTTAACAAAAGTGCTGCTTCCAGCTTCTTGTTTCGTTCCCTGAATTCCGTCCAAGTATTTCCGGCTGTAAAGTGAACTTCAGCGGTGTGTCAGCCGATGATGAGGGGGACTCCCTGGCTCACCCGCTGGCTTGCTGGGGAACAGCTGTGTTCACAGCTACCTCTGGACAAGATGTTATCTCTGACACATTGGAATGAAAAGTCGCCTGGCTGTGCTGGACTGGAGGAATCAATGGAGGCTAGCCTCTGACGAGCCCTGACTCAAGGCCAAGGTCTTCAGCAGCTCCTGTGGGCTCTGCCTGCCAAGCACAGAAGGGGGGTTCCGTGTTGTTTGAGGAATGAGAGAAGGGTCAGAGAGTCAGCGCTGTGGTTAACTGCTCTTTGTTGTGGGCAGGAAGAGATCGCCATCAATCTCTGGAATTGAAGGGTGGACCACAGTACCATTCCCCAAGCCTCCCCCTCCTTGATCTTGGCCTGGGAACTCCAAGTGAAGGTCATCATTAAGGTTCCAGTTTACTGAAATGTAACCTCACTGCCCTCTGCATGGTCAGGGAAAGTGACATTTTGCTTAACCCCCATTCTGGTTAGCAGCGAGGTGGCTCTAATATGACAGCACGAGCAGTTGATTTGCTGTACCGGCTGGAGCAAGTCGATGACTAAGAGTCTCCATCCTCAGAGGAGCCCATGGCAGGGTTGTGAGGCTCAGCGAGGAAGGTGTGTGCGAACACGCCTCACAAACCATGGGGCGCTGCAGTAACATGAGAAACGATTATGATGGGCCTCCCGTAAATTACAAATTTTGAAGAGAACTATGCAGAATACCATTTAATATCCCCTCAATGTCTCATAAAGCGTTCCTGAACCTCCCAGGGCTCCAGTAGTATAATTTTGAACTTTGTTTCAGCCACATGCAGAATTCTTAAAACTATACAAGGAGGCTCAGGTATTAAGGGGAGCTGGGCAGCTTGGAGATGGTAGTGGAAGATCTCACCACCAGATGGCACAATTGATGGATGACATTTCTTTGTCTTAATTAAAAGAAACCTGATATTTGGGGGCCCAGGCCAAGAGGAGGCCTGTAGTCCACATGCTTAATTATTTAAAAGTTAAATCAATCTAACACACAAAGTCAATAACATTTCCTTGAAAAACACATCTTCCTAATGAAAGGTCTGGTGCAGATTTGAGACTCCTCAGAGCCATAGGCAGAAGAGAGGGAGGGTCAAGTCCAGCCTCCCTCCTTCAGCCCCTCTCCTAGTGTGAGGGACTTTGGGCCCCTCTTTGCCCTTGGCTTTGGGTCACTCTTAGGAAGCAGGCCACAGGAGAGGCCCTGCATGCTCTGGAAGCTCAGAATTGTTTGCACATGAACTTGTGAAGCTCTGGGGGCCCACAGTGTGGTATAGAACCTGGTCAGCTGGTTTTTTTTATGTGTAAGTATATCCCAAATAATGCATGGAGCATACTTATACCAAAAAAATAAAATAATAAAATAAAATAAAATAAAAAGTAAGAAAGAATGAATGGTTTATCTGACATTCCAATTGAGCTGTGCATCAAGCATTTTTATTTGCTAAATCTGTCCACCCTGGCTGGGGTGGGAGCTCTGGGCAGAAGCCTCCCATTAGTCCTGTGGACTCCTCACCCCAGTGGGAGGGCTACGGCCAAAGGGAGGCCAGAGCAGGGCATCCAAAGCACAGGATCAGGGTCAGGGCCATGCTTTCCCAAGTCTGAGGGCAGTACTGGTTTTTAAATGATAATTTTTATTCTTTCAAAGAATACATAGAATTTGGGCGGGGGACATTTAAATACCTAATTTTGTGTAGCTTGGGCATTATTTATTCAACAAACATTTACTTACCAAGTTCCTGTTATGCGCTAGCTAGTGGGGAAGACACCAAGGTGCCCACACAAAAGGAAAAGAGACGACATGGTCCCTGTCTTCGTGGGGCCTATGCAGAGGAGGCAGACACGTCGATGCACATATTCACATGCAAATAATAACTACAACTTGGAAGGGCTATGAAGATGAGACAGACAGGTTGAGAGGCAAGGAAAGGGGTTTGGCCTGAGAGACGAGGATGGTCTCCCTGTTGATGGGTGAAGCCTGGGAGGAGTGGATGCCAGGAACTTGGTGAGGGCAGACCCTGAGCTGGGTCCTGAGAGAGGCCACGGCTGAGCACAGGGAGGCAGGAGCCAGATGGGGTGGGCATGGCGGGTCCAGCTCCTGCTAGCAGCCTGACAAATCACTGGAAGAGGCTGAAGCCTCCCAACACATAGAAATGATAAATATTTGAGGAGATAAAAATGCTAATCACCCTGATTGAATCATTACACATTGTATACATGTATCAAATTATCATACCGTAACCCATAAATATGTACAAATATTATGTGTCAATTTAAAAAAATTAAATACAACAGGAAGCCCTTGTAGGGTTTGAAACAGAGAGTATGATCCAATTCTCATTTTTAAAGCTTGCAGTCGCTGATTCCTCCTACAGAGAATGAGGCAAAGGAAGAGCAAGCGAGAGGAGACTCAGGAGCCGCTACAGTAGCTCCAGCAAAAGTGACAGAGAGGGCGCAGGCTTGAGAAGGCCCGTAGGCACTGCCTGGAGGGGCAGGGCTGAGCGGGCGTGGCAGGGCTGACTCTGGGATTCCTGGCTTTGCAGAGAGAAAATGTAGAGAAGACGCAGGACTGGGGAGAAAATGGACATCTCAGTTGTTGGCTGCTTCAGTTTGGATCTCGTGTTAGTCAGCTTTTCACCACTGTGAACAAAACACCAGAAAAGAATAGCTTAGAGGAGGAAGAATTTATTTGGGCTTTTGATTTCAGGGGTTCAGTCTGTGGTGGGCTGACTTCATTGCTCTGGGCCCAAGATGAAGCAGGACATCACGGCAGAAGGGAGTGGTGGAGGAAAGTGGTTCAGCTCATGAGAGTCAGGAAGGAGAGAGCAAGTGAGTTTCCAGGGACAAAATAGAAACCCCAAAGGCATGCCCACAGTGACCTGCTTCTTTCAGCTACACCCTACCTGCCCATAGTTATCACCCAGTATAGCTTTGGTAATCTAATCATGAACTTTTTTGGGAGACACTTCATATCCAGACCATAATAGATCCTAAGTGTCCTCCAGGTCTATGTGTCAAAGTTTGGTCCCCCTGGGAGATGGTGGCACTTTTAAGAGTTGGGCCTTGAGGTAGGAGTTTAGGCAATTGAGTGTGTCCTTTAAGAGAGTTATGGGACCCCAGCCCCTGCTTTTGTTCTCTCTTTGCTTCCAAGCCACTACAATGTAAGCAGTTTCTTCCATCGTGCTCTCCCAACACCATGTTCTGCCTGACCACAAGCCAATGTGGCTAACTGACCATGGACTGAATCCTCCCAAACTGTAATTCAAAATATACCTTTACTTTTTGTAAGTTTATTATCTCAGGTATTTTGTGACAGTAACAGAAAGTTGACTAAGACAATGCCAAGTGGACAGACAGAGTGGATAGACATACTTGTCTCTAGCTCTGAAGAGAGGTCAGAATTAGGAAGGGAGGCTGGGTGAGGGTGGCCTATGGAAGGCATTCATAACCAGGAGAATAGCTAGGACCTTCTTGGTCAAATGAGCAAGTAGTCTGGGACACATCTCAAAAGCATTTCTATGTTTAGAAATAGCCAAAGAGGAAAACAAGGAAGAGCAGTGCCCTAGAAGCCCAAAAGAAGGGACTGTTTTATAGTGTTCCATTTCTAGTAACTTTTTAATGCATCCTGTTTTCTTGAGAAACTTGAGACCCCATCTCATTATGGCATCCATTACCCCATACCTTTGCTCCGTGTGTGGTGATAGAAAGACGAAGCAGAAGAGGGAAGGAGAAAGCACCTATCAACAGCTCTATCCAGTTGTTCCCACTAGTACTCACATATTCACCATCAAAGGAGTGAGTAAAAAGATGGATGGGTAGCTTTTGAATGAGTGAGTGGAGATCTTCATTCTTCTTTCCTACTGACAAGGAAATAGATTTTGAATCTTCCAAAATTTTCTTTGACAAAACGGCATCCAGTAGAGGAAGAGAATCCTTCAACAAATCTGACCTACAGTAGCGTTTCTCACCCTAGGGTGGTTGCCAGCCCAGTGGTCCTTAGTTAAGCACATCGGGGTTGGAACCTGGGGGAGTCAGCCCTGTGCTAGGCTCACCAGATGATGGGCATGATGTGTTGTTCTGACTTCCGGCAGGAAATAATGGGGCTCTCGGAATTCACACTACTGACATTTCTTAGTTCCTAGTAAATAACCTTGTGTTTTGACCTGTAACAATGTGAAATGCTAACAAAGCCATCAGGAAATTAAAATACTTTGATGTGGTTTGGAGGTTGTCTAAGCAGATCTGGTCCAGGTGACAAAGGTTGAAAAGCCTCTGGGAAGAAAACAAAGGGAGAAAAAGGTCACAAAGGAAATAGCTGTGTGGTGAAATGCCAAAGTACAAGAGTTTATCTAGACCAAAGAGATAGCTATAACATAAAGAATTCCAAGCCATAGGTTGCTACACCTAATAACATAGGCAAGGTGGAAATGGATGATTAAAGAAGACCTGGGCTCTGACTGCTATATTGGAACAAAATCTGATGTACAACAGTACTTTACCTTTATATACAGGTTGAGCATCCAGAATCCAAAATCTGAAATGCTCCAAAATCCAAAACTATGTGAGCACCAATATGATGCCAGAAGTGGAAAATTCCACCTTTACTAACCTCATGTGATGGCCAAGGTCAAAACACAGGCACAATATAAATACTGCATGAGATTACCCGCAGGCTACCTGTATCAGGTCTATTATGGAACATAAACAAATTTTGTTTTTATATTTGGGCCTCATCTCCAAAATATCTCATTATTTGTATCCAAATAATCCAAAACCAGAAAAAAAATAGAAAATCTCAAACACTCCTGGTTCCAAGCATTTTAGAAAAGGGATGATCTGTGTAGCACCTTGTTTTATTTTTTCAGAAACCTGGCAAAGTAGGTATGGCAGAGATTAAGACTCCTATTTGGTGATAAGCAGAGGGAGAAAGGCTCAGAGAAATACCACAAGTTGCCTAAGGTCACACAGTGACCTGGTCAGGGAGTGGCCAGAGCCCTGGTCTCCTGACCACCAGTACTTTGTTCTAGCACAGTGACTTTCAGCACAGTATCAGACCACAAACTGAGATCAAGACAAGACCTGAGTGATCCTGCAAAGAATTTTCTGTCCCCTGTTAGCAGCTTCAAGTGTCTGGTACATGTCTGTGTCCTGTAACACCAGGAGGCTACATAAACAGAAGCTATCAGTTAAGACACCCCAAGAGAATTCTAAAGTAGGTGCCAGATTAAAAGCTTGTGTTTTCCAAAACAAAAGTACCAGCTCTTACTGCGAGGCATGAATTGGGCAGCACCACCGTCAATTTGTTGTGACTTGCTATTGCTGCCCATTCCTGGGAGAGGTGAGCTCAGCCAGGCTGCCCTGCGGTGCAGCTCCCGGGTGGGAGCGGTGGAGTTGGACAGAGTCAATCATCTCATCTGCCTCAGATCATTTGATCTCCTCTCCTAGTTCCTCGTGTGGAAAACTGCAGAAGAACTAATCACAGGTCTTTCAAAAATTAAACCCACTGCCCTGCCAGGCCAAGCCTTGGTGTGGAGAGGTTGGGAAAGTGAGGGGGACACAAAGGCCCAGATAAGAATCCAGACCTAAGGACTGGATTCCAAAATCTTCCAGGATAAACATCCTTGTGTTTCACTCCCTTTTGTAGCCTAACACAATGCATGTAGTCATGCAAATAACAGTGTAGGCTGGCTCACTTGAATTACCCTAAACAGATATATGAAGGACAATGTAGAAAATATAATTGCTCAAAAAGGTACCACTTCTCTTACAAATCAATAAGAAAAAAATGAAAGACACATAGAAAAACAGGCAAATGCCTAAACAATTCTTCCCCAAACAGAATATTCAAATGGCCAGTAGGCTTAGGAATAGGTGCTCAACATCAGTTGTATCAGAGGAATGCTAATTAAAACCACCTGACATACCACCCACCCCTACCGGGATGGGAACTGAGCTCTGAGGGGCTGTGGAGCCACCAGCAGTCTCACACCCTGTAAACTGGTGAATCCATCCACGTGGGTTAACTATTCTACAGCACCAACCTCAGCTGAACATATACATAACCCATGACCCATTAATGCTGCTCCCACTATATATCCACTGTGTTAGTCAGCCTAGTGTTGCTGTACACAAAATACCTGACAAAAACAACCTGTGGGAAGATAAATTTACTTTGGCTCTCAGTTTCAGAGGTTTAGTCCATGATCAGCCAAGTCCACTGCTCTGGGCCCAAGGTGAAGCAGAACATCATGGTGGAAGGGCATGGTGGAAGAGAGCTGCTGATCTCATGGGAGCAGGGAGGGAGAGAGAGCAAGGGGAAGGTGTCACAGGGAAGATGAATCCTTCCTAGGCAGTCCCCAGTGACCTTCCAGTCATGCCCCCTCTGCCTACTGTCACCACCCAGTTAGTCCATTAAAACTGGGATAGACAGATTTGGTTACAGCTCTCATAACCCAATCATTCCACCTCCAAATATTCCTGCATCAACACAGGACTTTTGGGGGGACACTTTATATCCAAACACTAACTCTGCTATAAATACATACATGTGTTCACCAGAAGACATGAATTACATTGCTGGTGACATCATGATTCATAATAGCCTAAACTGGAAATTGTCCAAATGCTCATCAATGGTGTAATAGATAAATAATGGCAT
Source organism: Glaucomys volans (assembly GCA_020662805.1). Taxonomy (NCBI): domain Eukaryota; kingdom Metazoa; phylum Chordata; class Mammalia; order Rodentia; family Sciuridae; genus Glaucomys; species Glaucomys volans. The sequence goes on from JAJEJO010001757.1 coordinate 45,773, forward strand.
ATTCACATAACTGAATATTATACAACAATGAAAATGAACAAACTATAACTGCATGGGTGCATCTCAACAATACAAGGCTGAACAAAAGAGTGCATGCTATGGTTACGTGAGTGTGTTCTGTTGGTGAACTTTCTTTGAGTTCTATACTTGTGACTTGTGTATCTGAATGTATTTTATACTTCCATAAAAACCTTTTTTAAAGAAAGAAAAAGCACATTCACCAACATTCCCAATTCTGCTGCATCTATTGCTACTGTTGTCACAAGATCTAGCTCAGGAAGAAGAGAAGGGAAAGTATCTCCTTCCATCACCTTCTATGGCACACCTTGTCTTGGTAGAATTTTCTCTTTCCTTTCTCCTTTATTTGCTTTTTGATTTAGATTTTTGCTCTTACGGATGGTTTGATCAGAGGGAAGCTCAGTGACAGGCATGGTGTTGGAAACCTGAGTCAGTGAAGGAAGCTGGGTCCCACTGCACTCTTTGGTGGTGGACTTGCTCCTCTTGCAGGAGCAAGAGGCAGGATTAAATTCTGGAGGTCTTTCATGCCAGCGGGGTGCTTCTTACCAGCATCCAGCAGGGGCAAATTTACATAATAGACAGAGATCAGAGCAGCAACTGTGTGGAGGGTGAAGTTAAAGAGCCAGGGTGATTGGTTAGAAGCCCATTTTAATGTTTCAAGCAAGAAAGGACAGACGCTTTGAAATCAGGGACTCGCCATTCTCTCCTGTTCTCTCCACCTTATCTGCACATAAGTGATAACACAGTGGCAGATGCAGACGTCAGGACAGCATGAAGATGAGATGGAGGCAAGTGACCAGGATGGCTGGGAGGACGTAACCAAGGGGAAGAGGGGAATTAGGCATCAGTGATTGATCATGACCACGTTAATCTGCTATTTACCATGGCAAGGATACCATCAAGTGCCCATTAACAGCTTGGAGGTGTTTAGTTTCCCCTGTGATTACTAAAGCCAGCTTTGATCAGTTAAAAGTCACATTTTGTTTTTCCAGAGGAGTTTGCTTTATTCCTTAAGCAAACATTGATTTATTTCCTCCTTTCTGGGCAAAAAATTCCTCGAGTTTAACTGCTCTGGCTGGAACAACTCTTTGTGTGCTTCAAAGTCTCCGTTGCCTGCTTATAGGAAGAGAGTATTTTAGTCTCTTGCAGCTGCAAAGACAAGCAAATAGAAGGTAAAGAAAAGACTGCCATCCCCGCCCCCTGCATTTGGAGCCATCAGAAACCAGAGCTCAAACTTTATAAATAGAGGCTGGAGCAGGGCTACCATGCTCAGAAAAACCACTCTCCCCTACAGCTTTTGGATATCCATTTTTGGATAACCAGAGTCAATAAATACCATCAAGGTCAAAAAACAGGGACCTTGACAATGTGGCAGAATCAAATAGCCTTTATGTGCAGTTGCTGACCACAGGGAGCATAAGAGACTGGGAGTCTGAGGCCAGATCCAGGAAACTCTTGAGACAAATGAGAAAAAGAAGGCAGAAGAGGTGGGAAGGGCGTCCCTGAGCTGATTCTGAGGGATTGCAGCCAACACTCTGCTTCCTCCAAGCAGGTATCCAGGACCCCGGCAGAGGGTTCATGTCGGCAGCTTAGATAACCACCAGACAGGTGGTCTGGAGGCCAGGTAAATCCCTATAATGAGGGTGACAAAATTGCCAGAGAGCCCCAGTCCTCCTCTGGAATGGGGACAACATCTCAATCATACATTCCTCTTTATGTATGTTAAAGACTTCTGGCTTTTGTATCTATTTGGCAACAAAGCTACTCACGTGAACACACACAGCCTGAAGTGTGGAAAGGGGAAAGCAGGAGACCTGTCTATCCATCCTGGAGATTCTGCTGGGTGGAGCAATCATGATCCAAGAGAACCTCGTCACTGTAAGGGTCCATCTGCACACACCATTCAGCATCTCAGTGGCTGCTCCCTCCCTGTGGACAGAGGTCCTACTGTGCACTAGGCACTGTAATGGGCTCCAAGGCACAAAAATGATGTGGACCCTACAGACACATCAGAACTAAGTTCTCCCACAGAAGAACAATGATGGAGGTGTATTATATTTACTCAAGAAATACAAATGGAGGCTGATTAGTTCCAATGGGAGGAACGAGACTAGCAGGCGAGCAAGAAGAGCCTCTCATGGACTCTCTGTTGAATTAATAATTTGGCTGATTTTCAATTAAGAAGTAGCATTCGATGTGAGTCTTAAAGTCCAGGAAAATTCCTTGATCTGCAGGAGTTTGGGGTCTGTGAAGGAAGCCTGGGTCAGTGGGGCAGAAAACTACTTGAGGGGCAGTGGTGGAAGAAAACTATACATCAGGCGAGCTAAAGTTTACGAGAGCGTTCCCCACGTTGGATGTCAGCACGCCCAGGAGCCAGCGCTTTGGGTCTAGTCGCACTCAGAGTCACAGGATGACCATGGTGCATCTTCCACTATGTTAATTTTGCTTAAGTCATTGGGTAAAACAATCCATATAGAAAGTAATTAAGGGCATTTCTAAAATAAAAATAACCATATGCAATGCACATGCATTTTAGGACAAAGGATTATCCCTGTACATATGTGGCCCTGCCTTCTGCTGCCAGTGTCTTGATCTGTCATTTGGGGTACTCTGAAGGAAGGAGGAGAAGCCAGGCCTACAGGTAAAATAGGGCTCAGGGTGTCTTGTGGGCTGGCGGCCTGGGCTACATAGTGATGAGCCTTATAGACCATGTAAGTGCACTGGGCCTGAGCTTTGTAGATGGTAGAGAGCTCCTGCTGGCCTTCCTGACAGGGTGACTGTGCTGTTTAAGCTGCTGCAAGACCCTCATGGCAGAGCCTTGCTGTTTGGACAATGTCACTAAAGCACAGTGCCAACCTAGTCATCCCCCTGCACAAGACTTTCAGTGGCTCCTTCCAACCACTGAATAAAGTCCAAACTGCATGCAAACTTGGGCTGCAGTGCGGAGCGATTGGCCAGGCAACAAGGCTGGAGGTGAGGAGATGGGCAACGACCTGGGAGCTCTTGGAGGCTGTGCTAGGAAGCGCAGCGGGGGTGGCGAGAAGCAGAGGGCATTTAAGGTCCTCCTCGTTCTCTAGCCTGCCACCGCGACCCCCATCTTTGCACATGCTCTCCTGCATTTCAATCAGGCTGAATGATTCACTACTCCTCGTGCCTCCCTGTAAATACATGTCTTGCTCATTCTCTTCCTTCCACCTGGAATGTCCTCCCCTGATCCCATCTCCCGATGCCAAAAGTCACCCTGTCCTTCAGGTCCAGCTCGTGCAATCCTGGCGGCCTCATACTGAGTGTCCACTATGCACCAGGCTCAGGTTACATGCCCTGCACACTCTCTACTCTCTTCCCTACACGGTGAGGAGCAGTATCTCCATTTTGCAGAGGAAGAAACTGAGCATCAGAGATGTTAGGTAACGGCCTTAAGGCCACTTAACTCGGCCACTTAACTCACCAGGGACAGAACCAGAATTTGAGTCCTGATCTCTCTAAGGTTAAAACCTTCAGTCTTCCTACAGCTCGGCACCACTTCCTCCTTCAACTGATTTTCTCTCATAATGGAGCCTATATGTGAGTTGAATTCCTCCCATATTTTGGCTCTCCATACGGACACCTCTCTGGATCTATAGTACTGGCATCGTGAGGCGCAGTGAGGGAAAGGTGGGTGGGTGGAGACCTCCCCCGGGGATGGCAACACTGATTCCATGCTCTGGCTCCAACCTTGAGAGCTGCATAGTCAAGACACTTCACAAATCCAAGTTCCTGTTCCCGGGACTCTCAGGGGAAATAAATGGAATACAGCAAACACGAAGCTTGGCAAATAAGTAGGTGCCCAATTATTGGCTCCTGTCCCTTCTACAGGACGGGTTGTTCCGTATGTTTTCAAGACTGGAGAAACAACTCTGTGACATCATTTGATCATTGCATCTATATGAAGTTTTTGAAACACTGGCAACCCTGTGTTTGGGTTCAGTCTCAATACACACATGTGCTCACACACACACACATACATGTGCCACACCATGTATTTTCAAGTTGATTGAAACTAATTTGTATTGGAGCATTTCAAGGCAACAGCTTTCTCTTTGAGGGACCCTGAGCCAGGGGAGGGTAACATAAGTCACATGAGTCATGTGATCATGTGTTTCGGGAACCTCTGAGACCTGCCCAGGCTCTGGGCTAAGCAGACACAGCACGGTGCCTGTGGGGGCTACCCTGCCTTGGGGCTGGGGTCTGCACCCCACTCAGAACATGCAGAAGTTAAACAGTTAGATTCCAGTTATGGTTTGGATTTTAAATGTCCTCCAAGGCTGTGTGTTGAAGGCGAGGCCGCCAGTCTGTGAGGGTGGTGGAATCTCTAAGAGGCGGGGCCAGTCAAAGGAGTTAGGTCACCGGGTGTGCCCTGGAGGGGACTCGGGACCCTGGCCCCTTCCCCTCTCTCTTTGCTTCTGGCTACTCTGAGGTGAACAGGCTTCCTTGCCACACACTTTCACCACAGGCCAAAGAGACAGGACCAAGCCGCCATGAACTGAAACCTCTGACACAGGGCCAGAAAAAACCCTTCCTGCCTTCAAGTTGATACCTCAGGTGTTTTGTCACAGTGATGAGATGCAGACAGACATCATGCCCTTCCCTTGACTCCTCTATCCCGCCATCTCTAGGCCAATCACCAAGCCTGTGCTCTCTCCCCTCCTCTCCTCTGCTCTCTGCAGTTCGGGCCTCTCTCGTGCCCCTGTCTTGGCCTCCAGCCCCATTGCCCTGAACGCCATTCTCTACTTTGCAGCCTAGGGGCAAGGCAACGGTACAATCCAGAACTCACCAGATCTCATCCTGGCTTATAATCTCTCCATGCTCACCACGTGCTCAACAACAGATGCCAACAGATGTCCACCAGCACTTGCTATGGGCCAGTTACCATTCTAGCCCAGGGCAACACAGCCAGGAACAGAACAAAGTCTGACCCCACCAAGTTCCTCGAGCTGCCTGCTTATGAGGCCCTCCTCGCTTTCCAGCCCATCTATGGCATTCTCCACTCCAGTCACACTGAGCCCATCCACCTGCCTGCTCTTTCTCACCCCCGGGCCTTTGCATATGCTCCTCCCTCTGCAGGGAGCATCTATCCCCTACTCACCTTCCCTGCCACTTGACTACCAGCTTCTGCTCTCCCAGGCTCAGCCTCAAGGTCACCTCCTCCAAAGAGCCTTCCATAACCTCCACAGGTTCTAGATGCCCCTGCTCTGTGTACCTATAGAGCCTTGAACTAAGGCAGAGACCATGTTTTATATTTATTTTATGTAGTCTGCCTCCCAGGCCCATCAGAAGCCTCTACGCTGCTTGTTGGTTAAATGAGCAGTTGAAGCAGCCAGTCCTGTCTGCGGGTGCTGAGACCTCCCCAGGTAGAAACACCCTTAGGCAGCCCCTCCCGGGCTTCTGGAGCCTCACAAGGGCCACAGAGGGAGAGGAAATGAGCAGAGAAGCTGAGAAATGTCTATTCTCCTGCCTGTGTCCTGATTTCCCTTCCCTCCTCCCCCCACAACACAGTGCAAATCCCAATTCACTGTGAATCTAACCCGTGAGCTCCTGATTCAATTCTGCAACTGGAGGACGGAAATGGGTTTCTTTCCTGCCACTTTGCAGCCCTCAGCGCCCATGCTTATCACTTTTCACAGGAATCTGCGTTACTGGGGAAAGTCTGGTAGATCAAGCCAGAAAGATTTTGGAGGATCTCTGTGCCTTGAGATGTGTTCTAGGGGACAGGAGGGAAGGGGAGAGAGTGGGGTTACCCTGAGTCATGCTGGGGAAGCCAACGTCCTTCAGTTTTTCATCCTGGTAAGCATTTTTCAGGTCTGCTGGGTTTTGGCACCTATCAGCAAGGCTATTTTAAAGCACATAAAATCTGAAAATAAATGGAGTAGGGCTATGGCAGAGGAAGGCTGGCTTGGCAAGGACTGCTTCTCCTGGAGGGCACTGCAGCTGGGAGGGAGCTGCGCAAAGGCAGGGCTGGAGGGCGAAGCTTTGCTGCAGGGGAAGGTGCACCCACCTCAGCCCAGTCAGGACCTTCTGCTTCTTCCTGGACCCTAAGGACAGGGTTGCAGGGAGAGGAGCAATAGGAAGCAGCTGATGTCACTACAAGGGGCAAGCGCTGGCACCTGACTCGCTCACCAGCCCTTCCCCATCCCAGGTCCCTACCTGTACCTGCAGGCCAGGGGTGTCTCCCTGGCTCAGATGGCTTCTCCTTGACCCACGTGGCCCAAACCGTAAAGCCTTCTGCTTTATCCTCAGTTCCATTCTGCCTTATATTCTATTGTCTCCCCAGTTCCTGGTCACCCCAGACCTGACTGAAGGATATGGAAATGACAAACCCCCCAAAACAGTGGCCTGGAAAGAGGGAGGGAGCAAGAAGTCAAAACATTAATAACATTGATCCTTTCCTGATACTACATTCTTTTTTTTTTATAGACTGCATTTTGATTCAGTATACATAAATGGGGTACAACTTTTCATTTCTATGGTTGTGCATGATGTAGATTCACACCATTCATGTATTCTACAGGAACATAGGGTAATGATGTCTGTCTCAGTCCACTATCTTTCCTTCCCAATACATCCTTTTCCAGTGACAAGACAAACCCTGGGAAGGAAGCAAACATCACTCAGCGACAAGACAATCCCTGGGTAAAGGGCAAGCATTGATCGTCTCCCAATATATCCTTTCTTGGTGAAGGTACAGTGGATCCTGGAGGAAGAGAGAAACTCTGAACCCTCCATCCTTGCCCTGTAAAAATTATCTAGCAAAAACAAACTTCACTTGATAGCCTTTCTCATGGTTCATAACTTACTCCTTGAACCTAGAGTTAGAATTATGTCTGCTTTACTACCTTGTTAGACTGACTGTAAGCTCAGAGGACAAGGACTATGCGATTAATCCCTATATTTCACCAGAAGGTATAGTGACTTGATCTAGAGGCCCTAAACGATAACTGCATTGGATAGCAATGTAATTTTCAATTTTCATTCTTAAAAGCAAAGCATGCCTGGGAATAGTCTTGAATTCACTAAATTTTAGGTACTATGATATTTCAGTGGGGGAAATTCTTGGAAGTTTTGCGGGGAGAGGGAGGAAGTCGCTGGCTGTTTTGAGGTTCTTCCATTCCTACTCTTGGGATCAGATTGTCCTAGGTCTATCCCAGATTGGTTTCCACACAAAATGATTTTGTTCCTTCATTGCTCTTCATTCATAACATCACCCATGCTCTATATGAGTCATCTGCTTCCCTTTTTGTTAATCCTCACATCCTCTCACCAGCTGAGTCCTATCATTCAAACTCGGTATCTTCCACATTTCTCACCTAGGTAATTTCAGTAGTCTCTATCTTCACATTATCTCTTCTTACTCCAGCTTATTTTATACACAATATTAGATTTATCTTACCAAAGCCTAGCTCCGACCATGAATCGCATCCACTTGTGTGTTCTTTCTCCCCCTCTAGACTGTAAGCTCCTAACGGGCAGGATCTGTGTCTGAGTTATCCCCCGAGGCACCTACTAATACATATTTCTTGAATGAAAAAAAAAAAATTTCTAATTTTTGCAACGTTTTTCCTGACTGCCTACGTCCTGTTAAAGTCTTCAAAGGCTAAGTCACCTCCCAGTGTGTAATCTATATGAACCTAGACCCCTCCTGTGATCAGGAGCCATTTTCTATCCAGAAAGTGAGTCCTTCCAATGCCTGACTCCACTGCTGAATATGAGGCATAGCTGACCCGTGACATCTGCTCCTGTCCAGGTTATTCGTGCTTTCATTATGGTGCCAAAGCTGTTTTGATTATTTTTGCTTACACTGACCTCTGACCTTACCTATTGTATCTGGCTCATCTGGTCCTGGCCTTGGCTCCCCTCACTGAAGATCATTTGCACTTGTGTTCTGCACCACCTGCTTTAGAATGCCAGAAATATGCCTGAGGTGTCCTGGAAAGAGCAGGAGTCTGGGTCAGACTGCCTGGTGTAGATCCCACATCCAGGTTTGTTTGCTGTGAACTGGGTGACCAGGGTGAGTTACTAAATCTCCCTGAATGCTGGTTTCTTCATTTGTAAAATGGGGATCATAACAGCAGGAGGAAATTGGGAAAATTCACTGAGCTCACTTTCATGGTAGGTACTTAGCCAAGCACCTGACTCAAAGTAAGAAATTCAGCCCCAAAGCTGAATAAGTAAGAAATGGACACTGACCACCCATACCCATCGCCCAGGAAAACTGCAAAACAAGAATGGTTAAAACAATGGTGCCTGTCTTTCTTCTGGACAACTGGGTTCAGCAAAGAGAATCAGAGCTCTAGGAAGGCCCCTGGATCTGGTTAATGTTGCATGGCCGATGGGTGGGTCAGAGTTCCAAAGGATAGGAATTTGAGGAGCAGAGGTGATTGGACAGAGCTTCATGAGTAGGGATCTGGGGCACAGCAGTCCATGGGGAGGGGTCCGAAGGGTAGGTTTCCCCATGAAACCAGAGGGGCAAAGAATGCAGAATGAGCCTCAGTTCATGCACCCAGGGAATCAGGGCAGCACAAGGGCTGGAAGCTGATCTCCTTCATGCCCCTGAATAATCTGGTGAGAGGTGAGTGAACACCACAGGTGTGCCTTGCAGCAGGTCCTGGTCAGCTCAGTGAGGCAGAAAGAGCATTTTTGGTGAACAGGCCCAGGTTCTGCTCTTTCCCCCTGAAGTTCAACTTGGTTCCAGGACAGCAAATGGTCTGTGGTCTCCTTGCCTCTTTCTGAGACTCCTGCCTTTCCCTTGACCTCGAAACTCAGCAATGCTGGAAATGCTGGAACCTTCCAGAGGTCTCCAGGGAGGATGGGCCCACTCATCAGAGGGAGGCACAATCATTAGTGTCATCTCATTAAACTGAAAACTTCTGCTGACTCAGGCTGGCACTTGGAAGGCAGTGGCCTCCAGGCTGCCATGCAAACTCCCCTGGGCCGCCGTGTGGTGAGATGGAAACCTAGAGATGGACAGGGTAGGAAGGGACCTGGTCCTGTGGGGTCTGGGCTACAGGCAACCAGGGTACTGAGATGAGGGTGTTATTTGAGGAAAAGATTTGCCTGCTTTGCACAGAGATACCAAGTGCAGGGTTTAAACAAGATTGAAGTTATTTCTTTCACACCCACCAGTCTGAGGCCAAGATGGAGCCTCCTCTTCTCACACTGCCCAACTGTTCCTAGGCTGCCTCCCTTACCCTGTAGTCACGGAGAGACTCCCACCACGCCCACACCCCAGCTAGAGGCAGGAAGGAAGGGGAAGAGCAGAGCTGACTCCCGTGAGCTGTCTGTGTTCAGCACAGCCCTGCCACTCCTGCAGCCAGAAGTTTCTCCAGAAAGAAGAAAAGAGACAGGCACAATCGATGGTCTCTATCACAGTGACCAGGACAGAGCCCTGGCACAGGGGACCCCCTGCATGGACCCCCAGCATGCAGACCCACAAACCACTGTCCTGCGATGCACAATAAGAGAAGCACGTTAGACTTTCCCAAGGAGCGTTATTGAGACCTAAAGGCATTAAGGAAATAGAGAAGTACAGTCCCTTCCCTCAGTGGGCTTCCAGTCATTGAATGTACTACTGAGTGCCATAAAGGAAGCGTGTGTGTGCATTTTACCCCTGCTGCATACTAGACAAAACACCAGCTCTAGGGACACTGATAAATGACAGCTCTCAAGGGGAGGCAAATAGGCAACCAAATAGGCAACCTCAATACAGGTGGCTAGTCCAGGGACCCTTCACACAGCCCTGGGGTCCCAGCAGGACCAAAGAGCTGCCCATTGCTTTGGGACCAGATAAGACCCAGTCCCTGGCATAGCTGGGAAGCAGCTCCTATGTAACTGGAACTGAATTTCTCATAAGCCCAGCCAAGAGGATCAGAGCGGGATTTATAGTGATTTTTTAAAAGAATATAGAAATATGTTATTCCTTATACACTAAGACTTCTCTTGACCACATCAATTAAGCTTCAGGAAACTGATTTCAGGAGGCAGAATGTGGGAAGATTCCCAGAAGTAGAAGCTGGATAGAGGGTGCCCAGAGGATGAACAGGGAATCCTCTCCTCCCACGCACCCCACACCATTACTCCCATCAGCCAGGATTTTGTGGCTATTGGATGGTGGTGAGGTCAAGGCTGTAGACTTGGCATCTGGGGGAGCCACAGCCTCCAGATAATTTGTCTCCCCACAGCCTCCAGATAATTTGTTCTAAGTTTTTCATTATCTCCATGTTCAAAAATGTTCTTTGTCCAATCAAAATCACAGTTACTTGAATTAAAATCCATTTTCTCTTAGTTGGGCTTCAAAGTGGTAGGACAATGGTTTACCCTCCTAAATTGTGAGAAAATGCTTTCTAAGTTGTGAAGACTCATAAAAATATCAAATGCTGCTCTTTTTATCATAGCTAAGTTCATGTTTTAAGTGGGCGTGGGAACTCAATTTCATTGAATGACCTCATCTGCTCCAGGAGCTCTGCTAAGCACCTTATATGCACCACCTTCCTGTAACCCACCACAGCTCTGCCGGGTACGCATTATTTTACACATTTTCTACAGGGGAAACTGAAGCACAGAGAGGTCAAAAATAACTTGCCAATGGTCACACAGCTAGTTTGTCACAGAGCCAGGACCAGAACTTCATCTACAAGATTCTTTCAATCTTTCATAATCCTGGAAGATTATATTTGAGTCATCCATAGCCTTTTCTTCTCAGATTAAACAAATCCCATTCTATTTTTTTCAATTCTTTTTATGATGAGTATTTCATCTTATGGAATATGTGACAGTTTTTGAAAATCAGGAACTATTCTTGGTGGGTGCAAATCAGCGGAGTTGTTTTAGGAACTTAACATACTCTAATGTCTGAGAAGAGTTTATGTAAATTTTAAAATTTCACCACTTCTGGGGTCTAATGACAATTATGGCCAATTTAAGCCTGTGGGTTCATATTCGAGGCACTGAAGAGTAAAGATATAAATTGTCAACAGGAAATCTACAGTATTTTGATAGATAATTGATTAATGTCTTTTGGAAAACTTAAAATGATATTAACAGAGTTAAATAAGGACAGTAGGAATGGTGGCAGGAAAGAAAAGAAGTAATGTGTCTCTCCAGCACTCTGTTCATCCATCCAAATATTAGATTATTACTCTGTGTGTGTGTGTGTGTGTGTGTGGGTGTGTGCGCACGCGTTGTGTTTGGAGCAGGGAGAACCGTTACCCACGTTTGCTCCACATGGTTACACTTGCCTTCTCAACCTGGCTAGGCCAACTTTATCCTGTGCTTTTTATTTGTCTAATCATGAGCAGAAAAATCCCAGCAGCGTCCTACAATATAGACGGCCTGCGCTCCTCAGAACTGTCAAGGCCATCAAAAACAAGGAAAGGCTGAGAAGCCCTCACAGCCAAAAGGAGCCTGAGATGTGAATGCTGATTGTGCTGCGGTGCCCAGGACAGATCCTGAAACAGAGAAAGGACATTAGGAAAAAACTAAGGCTATTCGAATAAACTAGAACTTGAGTTAATAATAATGTCTTCTAAAATTAGTCACCAGCTTCAGTTGGGTAATAATGTTCTTCACCAGGACGGAGGCCCTGGGGGTTGAAGAAACAGACACTAAGGTCACAAATGCACATGAACCCAGGAGGAGACCTTGGCCCTGCTCGGCCTCCCGCTGTTATCTCACTCTCCGAGGGGCATGGCCTGAGCCCTCTGACCTGTGATCCTTGTGTTCTTTACCAGACCCCGGTTGAGCACAAGACCCAAACTCATCTCAGGGTGCGTGTTTTAAGCCTTTTAAGACCAACCCTGCACCTGTCATTCACTCCTTTCAAATGGCCATTTATTTTATTTGGCAAGATTTTAAAACAAGCCCCATCATCATTAAGCTCTCTCCTTAATTAGCAGAGGGAAAAATGCCATTATTGGGAGCAACCTCTCTGCAGAATACTTCTCTCTGTCTGGCAAATTAAAAGCATTTGGATGAAACTCTTCCATGGTCCCAATCAATAGCTCAAGCCATAATTATTCAGCAGTGCTTGCAGTTTTGGGGGCTGACAGCCGGCTGGGTGTGCTGATCTGTAATTGTTTCAAATGCTTCTGCGGCTCGCCTCTTCCCAGGACTGGGGTCTGCAGCAGTCTCATCAATAGCATCTTTGGGGAAACTGGGGAATGCACTCACCATTACCTAAATCCTCACAGTGCTCCCCACTTCTCCAGGGGAGACATTAACCAGTTCCCTGGGGCTGGTCTGCATTTTCCTGCTCAGCCACCTGAGGCAGAGCTGAGCAGCACTTTGGGGAAGTAGCAAGACGATAACAAATGCCCACTTTATAGGATAATTGTGTAATAGCAGCTTTGGATTGTGTGTAATGGTTACGGGCCAAGGAGCAGTAAACAATCCATCTTATTGCTCAGAATTCACCGATTCCAGCATTACTGATCATTTTGATGGGGTGTGAATTATTGAAGTTTGTCTTTTTCTCAAGCAGATCTTTTCCTAAAGGGTGGTACAACTCCATGTTGTAAACAAAACTCCGAGGGAGGATGTTTAAGGTATTTCAGAGGATTAACTTTTCCCAGATACACACCAACAACCAATCTGTCCCCTCCAAATCCAGAGGCTCACAGTCAAGACACCAAACTCGAGCCCTGCCTCCTTATTTCCCTAGACAGAAATACTTCCTTGGCTTTCCTACTGTCAGATTCACTTGGTTTTGTTTATCTATTAAATAGAAATATGGCCGGACAACTTCAGAGGGATGCTATAACAATAAACAAAATAAGAGGCTCAATAGTGACTTTTTAATATAAAAACCAGTATATCCAGTCATTATTTCATATATTAAACATTAAAGAGGTTATGTTATTGTTTTCTGTTTTGGGGGAGCTTTTTTGTTCTTTTTGTTTTGGGGTTTTTTTTGTTTTTTGTTTTGGTACTGGGGATTGAACTCAGTTTAACCACTGACCCACATCCCTGGCCTTTTTAAAATATATTTTATTGGGCTGGGTATATAAGCTCAGTTGGTAGAGTGTTTGCCTCGCAAGTACAAGGCCCTGGGTTCAATCCCCAACTCTGCAAAAAATAAATAAATAAATAAAATATATTTTATTTAGAGACAGGGTCTCACTGAATTGCTTAGGGCCTCACTGAGTTGCTGAGGCTGGCTTTGAACTCACAATCCTCCTGCCTCAGCCTCCCAAGCTGCTGAGATTACAGGCAGGTGCCACCGTGACCAGCTAACAAGGGTATTTTAAATGTCTGTGGTGGGTTACTTTCTGATTTTATTTCTTATTTTTATTCTGTTTTGCCCATTTAGGCTGACTTCCCATGATAGTGAATGTACCCAAACATTCAGTTCTTTTATTAACACAATCTAAGTTCAGCTACATGCCCATTCAGGAACAATGAGATCTGAAGAGACTGTCTTTTTACTTGAAAAGGAAGGTGAGAGCGCTGGTTCCAGGGATAGCTTGAGCCCAGGAGCCTGCACCAACTGCACTGAACATGAAGTCTGACTGGAGGCTACACTGGACCCAGGAACTGAGGCTCTTATGAGCATCCTAGGAGGGAGATCATGAATGACCGCCCATGGGGTTCAGTGCTCAGAAGCATCCAAAACTATGGCTGAGGGTTCTGAGGATCCAATCATTTTTCTGTAGGAAAATATGGCCTGACAGACTGAACAGGGCACTGGGTCCACACAGCCATGAGGTCTCTTTACGCAATCCTTTAGAAAGCATCTGGGGTTCACCCGGTCATCAACATCCTCACCTAGTTTTTAATAAATGCTCACATACATATGGTCCTGTGAAAAGCAAGCTGCCTGAAGGCCTAAGCTGATTGTCCTCGTGGGTGATGTCACTGAAGGAGGACCTGGGCCCCCTGCCGTGCTGCAGGCTGAGGGTGCGTGCACCTCCATGTCGACTTCTGGTTTCCTCTGGGACTGAACCACCTTAGGGTTCAGCAACACTCGCCTCAGAGAAAACGCACACTAGATCTATGCCAAGCCGAGCAGCCTGCCCCAACTCTGCAAATCGCTCATCATCATCTTTATTCTGTTTTCTTTTCTCACATTCAACTGCCATCCACCACTACTCATCCATCACATTTTTAAAAATTCAATATGAGCAATATTGCATATATTCTCTGAGCTACTCTCTCCTTATGGAAGAGGAGAAATTAAAGCAAACCAATCAAAAATCCCTGGAAACACAGAGTGGATTGGAAATAAGTGTCGCTTCAAGTGAAACAGAACATGAAAACTGATGGCTCCAATCTGAGTGTGAGCCTTACTTTATTCCGGAAGAATTATTAGAAAGAAAGGGACATATATTTCTGTTGACACTGTATATTAAGTGGACCCTCTCAACCCTATTTGTCTGTATTAAATAAATATGCTCGGTTTCCAACTACGCCCTGTACTTCTTCTGGTTTTAAATCAAAGGGATTAAGACTCGTAATTAAGACACTGGAGGAAGGCCTGATCAGTTTTGCCAGTGCAAATTAGTTCAGGGGCCCAGAGCTGCTCCTTTCTGTTTGCTGGTATGGGAGGTTTGTTTGATTTAACATGATTGAGGAAATGAAATATCCCTAAGACAAAGAACCAATATTGTACTTCTGGAGGGTGGCTGAAGGGAAATTGGAAACTAATGCACATTAACAGCGAATCCAAAATGCACAGAAGGAGAAATGCTATTTAGAAAGGAAGTGATGATGCTGGGCCGGTCCTTTGAAATCGATTGTGCCATCTTCTTCTTTTGTTTATTTTTTAAGGAACATACATGAAACAGAATCTCAAGTTTCAAATGAGGTCTTGTGAGCTTGGGACCCTGCCCTGATTTTGTATGAATTATCCTGTTTGTATTCACAGCATTTCTGTGGCATGGCTATTCCTACGACCCCTATTTTAGAGGTAAGGAAGCTACGAGTCCAAACTCAGGAGCTGACCTACAGCCAAGTCTTCTGCGAGACTTGGTTATTGTTCCTTTGTCCTGTTAGTGAGGATGAGGGGAGGAAGATCTTGCTGCAGGCAGGATAGACCCGTCCAGGTTGTTTGGTTTGGTTTTATCCCTGTCCAGTGGGTCTGCTCAGGTTGGGGTGCTTCTCTAAGAGCGATGAAAACGTGGGCAGGCCACACACGCTACCAGCCTGTCACCAGCTGCAGTGGGACAGCGGGCACAGCCAAAGCTTTCCTCTCCCCGTCCCGCGGGTGGGCCTTCGCTGCCAGAGCCTCTTTCTACGTGTCCCCCTCTGCTGGCTGTACACGGTATGCATGCACTTATTCAATTCCTTGGAGGCACTTTTACAACTTTCATGTTCAACAAATGTTCAATAAATCCAGTTTTTCTTTTCTTTAATTTATGGAAAGCCCAATAAAAATGAATATCTTGTGTTGTTTGTGGGAAAGGGGATGGGGCTCCCCTGTGTGCTTGGGTGATTAGTACCAAGCTTGTGGGATTATTTCTAATACCTAAGAGTGGATCTCATCTTCTGTCTGAGATTGTGAGTCAGCCTTCAAGAAGGAAGAGGATGCAAGATGGATTGCTTTAATTTTGTCAAGTTAGACAGATTGTTATGCAGAGCAAACCCAAACCACCCCATTCCCACTGCCCAGGACTTTTGTGACTGATGAGACAAAAATGAGGCATGCACACAACACACTCACATAACTGTATCAATGTGGGAGTTGTTGATATGGCAGAAGAGACACTGTGATGTGCCTGCAGGAAACACGTGTGTTGGGGGGCGCTAAATGACAGGTGAGACACTGGGAATCTTGACCTGTTTTTCTATGGGTAACCATCAATGGGATAGAAATCTGTGCTAGTTAGTATGGAGAAAGTGGTTTCAAAAAATCATTTCCTAACTGCGGGATCTAGGAGTCCTGGAGGAAGATTCAGACAGAATTGATTGATTATTGCCTTTTCAGTTGGTTATCTTATAGAAGTTCTGGTTTCTTTGATCACCAGGCAATTTCTGGCAATGTGTCAGGCCAAGGTTAAAGTCTTCTAGAAGTGCACTATTTTAGGCATACCCAAGACTCCTTTAAATCAGGTGTGATGAGACACACAGACCCAGAAATCACTGCAGGAAGGAAGACGTTTGCTATACTCACAGATCCTTAGAAACCCCGGCAGTGGGGGTAGGGTCTGCACAGAGACAGAGAGGGCAGGGGCAAATGTGGGTCAGGGCTTCTATTGCAGTTTCTGGGGAAGGAACAGGCCAGGTGAGGTAAATCAGTTTAGGATTACCTAATTTTAATAAAACTCTGAGCATCCCTAGTCGTCCTGTCCCTGGGCAGGAGGCTAGTGGCCCTGAATGTGAAGGACCAAGGCAGAGGATGGGGTGTGGACTCTGGTTTGGTCAATTAGAGATGAAAGGTGCACTCACCTCTGCGTTGTTGACTGTGTCCAGGAGTCAGCCAGCCCTGCGAGGGGCATCACTACAGGGTCAGCAAGACTCCAGACATCAAAGCATGGAAATAGGTATATATACACAATGGAATATTAGCCATAAAGAAGAATAAAATTATGGCATTTGCAGGTAAATGGATGATGTTGGAGACTGTTATGCTAAGTGAGATTAGCCAATCCCAAAAATCCAAAGGCTGAATGGTCTCTCTGATAAGTGAATGATGATGCATAATGCGGGGTGGAAGGGTGGCAAGAATGGAGGAAGGATAGATAGCATAGAGGGAAGGGAGGGGTGGGGTCAGGGTGGGGGAGTAAGAATAAAACAGAATGAGACAGACATCATTGCCCTATGTACGTGTATGAATGCACAGATGGTGTGACTCTACTTTGTGTACAACCAGAGAAACAATAGCTGTACTCCATTTGTGTACAATGAATCAAAATTAAATAAATTTAAAAAAAAAACATGGTAAATACACACGTGCAGGATGCACTGCTGTGGTTCTGAAAGACAGAGGAAGGACTTCCAGGTATTGGTCTCGTACATTGAGAAACCTGGGCGGTGACTCTTTGGAGTCAAAGTTCAGGGGAAAGGACTGTTTTTGTCTTGTTCAATTATTTGTTGATTTTGTGAGTGTGCAATGCGGTCACACGCTGGGCAGCCACCACCACCTGCTAATTCATGAGTACTTCCAGTGGGGGGCATAATTGGGGGGGGCACAGCAGGTGCTCAGCAAGCCCAGTGGGGAGCAGAGCTCCAGGTGTACAGAGCAGCGGTGCTCAGGCCCAGCCTACCTCCAAGTCGCTCCATTTGATAAAGCCGTACTTTGCAGAGGCTGGACTCTATTTTGAGTCCGATGCCAAGGTGGAGTGACTCCACACCTTGTTTGTGCAAGTAAACAACCTCCATCTGCCCGGCACGACCATAAGGTACAAATGGATAAATAACTTATTTGTGCCAAATTACCAAACTAAATCAAGGACATCCCAAATCACATCAGCAACACCAGACACAAGGGCTTATCAACCTCACCTAAGGCCTGTAAAAGGAGGAACCTCCTGAGACTGGACACCCCGGCACCCTGACTTGGTCACCTGGCCACTCATCACAAGCCTCACCTAGGAGCATCACCACAATGAGGAACTCGCGATTTCCTGTCCCTCTGGGCTTTAGCTCAGCATCGCTTCTCCTGCCTGTGATGACAGTGCACAGCCCACTCCAAGCTGGCACCTCAGGAAGACTCTGAGAGCTGGCTCTCTGCCACTCAAACTGCCATCTGCCCGGGCTCCTCAGAGCTCTGAGAGTCTCTGAGGACTGCAGAGCTGGGTCACTAGACCCTGATCTGACCACCCACGGTGGCTCATTGACTCTTCTCATGTCTCTCTCTCTCTCTCTCTCTCTCTCTGCTCTTGGCACAGGATTCTATAACCCTTCGACTGCCTGACCTTCCTTCACCTTTCTGCAACCTGCATTCACCACTATGTGAACTGTGATGTGTGACTTGAGTGTTACAGATATTAGAGATTAAGATGGGAATAAAAGAACTTGTGACTGCCTGCCTATGACAATCAGGTGACCCATGATTACTTGGTGAATGGCCAGGGTTGGAAGTGTTGGAGCGAGTTCATTGTTATTCGATAAATTCTGACATTTTAGAAGGACACAAACGTATCTGGTCTATGTTAATGGCATAACTTACTCATGACAACGAGGCCCTGGGTTTCAACCCTAGTGAAAGGAAAGGAAGGGAAGGGAAGGGAAGGGAAAGGAAGAGAAGGGAAGGGAAAAGATTGATTTTCACCAATCCAAGAAGAATTCCATACCCACCATCAGTCATTTCCTTTTCTCCCTACCCACATCCCAGCAACCACTAATCTACTTTCTACCTTTGAATTTGCTGATGTTGAACATTTCGTGTACATGGAATCATACTGTTGTGACCTTTGTGTCTGGCTTCTTTCATTTAGCATGATGTTCTCAAGATCCATTCACGCTGGGGCATGTATCACTGTGTCTTTCCTTTCACAGCTGAATAATATTCCATTGTATGGATATACCATGTTTTATTTTTCCATTCATCAGTTGATAGATAATTGGTTTGTTTCCACATTTTGACTATTATGAATAGTACTCTTATGAACATTCATGTATGACTTTTGTATGGATATGTTTTCCTTTCTCCTGGATACATATTAGGAGTGGAATTTCTGGGACACATGATAATTCTTCATTTGCTTTTTGAAGGATTCTCAACCTGTTTTCCAAAGTGGTTGCACCAGCAATGAATAAAGTTCCCATTTCTGCATGTCCTAACAGACACTTGCTATCATCTACCTTTTTGATAACAGTCATCCTAATGGGAGTATTTTGTTATGGTTTAGATTTTGCATTTTTCTACTGACTAATGATACTTACCATCTTTTCATGTGAAAGCTCTATTCTCTTTCTTTTTCCTTACAAGGAATGTATGGTAACTGGGGAGAAATTAAAAATAAACCAAAAAGAGGAAGTTGTATTAGTCCATTTTCCATTGGTATAGCAAAATGCCTGAGTCTTGGTACTTTATAAAGAAAAGAGGTTCATTTAGCTCACAGTTTTGGAGCTTGAAAGCCCAAACTGCATGCTAAAGGCTCTATTGAGGGCCTCATGCAAATAGCATCACAGTTGGAGTCTGTGTGAGGAGAGATCACATGGTGAGACAGGAAACAAGAGTGCAACCTGGGGTCAGGCTTCCTCTTATATAATGAGTCACTCACAGGAGAACCAATTCTGGATCTCAGGAGAACTTTATTTATTCTTTCTGAGAGCAGGGCCCTCTGTGACCTAATTACTTTCCACTAAGCTCCACCTTTTAAAGGTCTACTACCTGCAAATACTGCCACACAAAAGATCAGGCATGCACCACCACACCCGGCTTGTATGTACTCTTTTCTTCCCATTTCTCATTTGAGAACATCTTTCCATATTAATACATACTTTCTACAATATCATTTTATATGGCTTCATACTATTTCTCTGAATGCATTTATAGGATTTATTTCCATTGTTTTAAAGGGTTTCTATTTTTTCAATTTTGTGCTAAAATATTTTGACAAACTACCTCCCTGTAGTTGAATCTTTGTACAAATATGTTATTTGTTCCTTAATATAAATTGCCAGAGTGGGATTTCTGCATTGAGTAAAAAGCAAAATCTTAAATCTTTGATAATAGCAATGCAAATATCTTGTTATCATCAGTTGCCAAATTCTGTATTTTGTTGAGTTTCGCTTTCTACTTCTACTTCAGACTTGAGGCTGAGGATGTGGCTAGCTAGCTCCATTGGTTAGAGAACAGAAACAACAAAGGCAAGGCTGTGGGTTTGCTTTCTGTCTGATAAGCCCCAAGTACTCCCCTGCAGCCAATTTACAAATGTCCATCACTGGACATGAAGTCAACAGGGGGAGGGAATGTGGCCCTATCTGCATGTTTCCTTCAGTCTCACGCAAGCACTGTTCCTCTGGGAGCCTCTCCTGGCCATCTGCTAAGCCAGGCTGGGAGTCTTTGCCTGACTGTTGATTAGCCAGAAGCTCGGCAAGGAAAGGTGCAGAACTTGCTCAGTCCTGTGTCTCTGGCTCCCGCATAGCACCATGAAAATGCATGTTTGCTGAAAAACTGAATAAAAAAGAAGTGAATTGAGATGACAGGAAGAAAGAATCCCAAGTCCCGACAATGTGAGTCTGTACAGAAAGGGAAGCCCAGCTACTAGCGACAACACCGGCTGAGACAACCTAGTAACCAAACATGTGCCTGCCTTGCTCAGAAGGAAGTGGGGAGCTAACAGAAGTGGGGTGCACTGTCCTTTGCATACATTTTTTCATGTAATCCTCCCCCCAGTAATACCTACAGGGTAGGTCTTATTATCTCTGTTTTAGATGAGAAAACCGAGAGCCAGATTTTCTTACTGACCCACCATCTCACACCCACAAAAAGGAGAGTCAGTATCCCACACCAGATCTGTCTGCTAGCAAGGTGCGTCCTGTTTTGCTACATGGTCACATTCCGTTTATGCCAGAAAGATGAGAAAGCAGCAAATCTAACCACATGTGGTCTGAGCAAGACCGTTAGTCCTTTTACATGACTCTGAGTGTGACCCACATTGTCCTGAAATGACATTATGTCTCTTTACACCACCATGGAGATGCCAAACTGGAGCTGGCCTGATTGGTCATGAAAGGCTTGTCCTTGGGGGCCAGTTCTGCTTGTGCTCCTGTCAAAGGAGTACTTATTTAGGACATGGATCCTGGTGACTCCCAAGTGCTGGTGGCATAAGTGATGTGCAAGACAGCAAGGCCTCCCCACCAGCCATCAGGAAAGCCATCTATCTACCAGCTAATTCTGAGAGCCATGTTCCCCTTCATGCAGATTTGTGACTCTCTTGGGCCCTGAAGGCACATTGAAACAATGGGAGAGATTAAGCACTCAACAAGGACATTTTTAATGTCACCACTATAGCATTGACTTTTCCACTTCAAATGCTCTGCTGGCATGATTCGCTGCAGGGCCACCAAGTATACCAGAAATATTCTTTCTCACACTTCAGAGGTGTTTGCCAGGGGAAGTCACTCCCAAGAGCTTTCCAAGTCCTGCCTAATTGCAAGACCATTAAGTAGGTCTGAGCTTAGTTGACCCAGACCAACTGGCCAACTTTGAAATCCCAGTAAGGGATCTTCCCCACTTTAATGGAGATAAATGCTTCCTGACTAACCACAGTGCAGAGTGAACTTGGCCAAGATGCTGTCAGGTCTGAGGTGGACTATGACCTCCTAGAGGATTAGGAGGCCCGGCAGGCTTTCTCTTTGAGTTCCAGGGTCTAAGATCCACAATTATTATTATTTTTTTTTAACTGTGAGGTGTGTCCATGAATTCTTCATTGACAGATTTTCAGCCGGTTCCCAGAGTTGGAGATAAGGCTTAATGAGACCTTCTCCAGGGCTCTGGCCAGACTCTTCTAAATCTGATCTGAGACCAGAATTTGAATACAACTGGGTGGACTGAGAGAGAAAGTTGCAGAGATTTGACAAATACTTTCCTCTAATAGTATTAGTGCTTAGGAATTTTGGCAACTTCAGAATCCTAAAATACTTGGTCTCTTCCTTAAGAGCATAAAGGAAAAAGGGGAGAAGCCAAATTGAGAAGCTTAAAAAATGGATTTCTAATGGTTTCTAATGGATTGATTTTCTGTTGCCCTAGTCCATTTGATAGAACACGTCTCTATGAGCCATTACTCACAAGCACTCAGATAATAATTACAGTAAAAACAACATAAATTTTCCAGATGTAGGCAAGGAGTAGCTCCCCAGACGTTTTTAGTAAGCTGATGAAAAAGTAGAAACAGATGATGAACTCTTTAGGGCACTTATAATTATGAAAAGAGAAATTATTCTTTTTGTTATTAAGCTGTGGAGATACATGAATAGCCCCCATCTTGGCTCAGTGGTCTCCAAACTTTCTCAATTATTTTATTCCGGCTGTAGAATTTTTTAAAGCACATTCCCCAAGAAGTTATATATTCATACATGTTTGCGTGTCAGACCATATTTATCTATTATGTACACTTTTAGGAATATCCAAGAAATTGAAATTAACATGGAATCAGATGAAAATCAATATAAATGATATTATAATATTTTCTTCCTTCATCTCAAAGGATCATCTAAGCTCACCCCATTTAAAATCACTATTCTAAATCTCACTATTTCTAAATTTCATGGAGCCTGGGCTGTCATAACAAGAGACCAGAGACTGGGTGGCTTAACCAATAGAAATCTATTTTCTTACAGTTCTGAAGGCTGGAAGTCTAAGATCAAGGTGCTGGCAGGGGTGGTTTCCTCTGAGGCCTCTCTCTGGGTTGCAGATGGCTGTGCTTTGGCTGCCTCTTCACCTGGTGGCTCTTCTGTACACATACACCACTGGGTCCCTCCCTGGGTCCAAATTTTGTCTTCTTATAAGGTGTTATGGTTTGGATGTGAGATGTCCCCCAAAAGTTCATGTATGAGACAATGCAGGAAGGTTCAGAGGGGAAATGATTGGATTGCAAGAGTCTTAACCCAATCAGTGAATAAATCCCCCAATAGGGACTAACTGAGTGGTGGGGTGTGGCTAGAGAAAGTGGTTCAATGGGGGTTTGGCTTTGGGGTATATATTTTGTATCTGAAGAGTGGAGTTTTTCACTCTGCTTCCTGATCACCTTGTGAGCTGCTTCCCTCTGCCACACTCTTCGGCCATACTGTTCCTGCCTCACCTGAAGCCAGGAGGAATGAAGCCTACTGTCTGTGGACTGAGACCTGTGAAACTGTGAGCCCTTAAATAAACTTTTCCTCCCCTAAAATTGTTCTGGTCAGATATTTTAGTCACAGCAGAGAAAAAGCTTACTAAAACATAAGGTCACCAATCAAAATGGATTAAGGCCACACTAATAGCCTCATTTTAATTTCATTACCTCTTTAAGACACTCTCTCCGAATATAGTCACATTCTGAGGCACTAGGAGCTAGGGATTGAACAGAGATTTTGGAGAGTCACAGTTCAGCTCGTAGTTCAGTGACCCCCATGGGAAAAGGAAGAGGCTGAGTCCAATAGTGGGCCCAGGGAAGATGTATCAGAGAACTGTCTTCAAGCTCCAAGCTGACCACATGCACTGCAGCCCCTTGGAGTAATGTTATCCCTGTGATACAGAGAACTGCCTGTCCCCAAAGCCAGGGTGGATCCTTTCAACATCCATTAATGCCAGACCCTTGGTGGACTTCCCAGAAATGACATTTCCCAGGCTCACAAAAGGGAGGTGCAAAGGAACCCTCCAAGAGCCTTGCCCATTGTGGGACTGTCCTCAGTCCCTCTCAGCTGTGGAAGCACCAACCAGGGCACTAGGGGGTCTAGTTTTGGAAGGTCTGGGGATGAGTCTAGTTCATAAAACTTCGAATATGGTGCTGATCCAGGGGCTGTGTGCAGGACTGGTCCTTGGCAACACTTTCAGAGAGTGTCTTTAGTATACTCTTTTTCCTCCTTGAATGTCCTCTACCTTCAGATTCTCAGAGCTGTTACTTTTGCTAAGGGGTCTCCCTAACTCATGTCCTCAGGTGACTCCTATTTTTCAAGAGGCTCAAATGGAGGGAAAGGACAAAAGCAATCAAAAGGGATGAATCTCTAATGTTGGAATTTCAAACCCTGAAATTCTAGGCCAGGGAATTTTTTGGGAATGAGCAGAACCTTTCTTGCTTTCCAAATCACTTCTTGGTGAGAGATGCTAATTCTGGCTACTCCTATTATTAAAAAGCTACCACTTTCTTTGTGGACCTGCTCTTATCTGCTGTTTCCAGAAGGGACTTCAGTAAAGAGTGTTAGCATCTGAACCCAGATGGTATTGACTTCAAGTTATTGATTCCCAGCCGGAGGCAAGTCAGAGTACTGACCTCCTAAGGTATCAAGGCAACAGATAAAACGAATATACGGTTAGTGGGGGTTAAGATGAGGGCTCTGGAATTCTACTGCCTAATGTGACCCCTGGGTCTGCTGCTTCTTACCTGGTCGGTCACTCTTCATGCCCAGTCTCCAGATTTTAAAACTGAGATACTACTAAGATCTATCTCACAGCACTACTAAGAGGTTTAAAGGAAACAATACAAGCACTTAGGACAGTGCCTGACTTACAGTAAGCATCCAACCAAAGCTGGCTGCTGTCATTTACGAAGGTTCATCAAGTCAGGAGGCCTGAAATCTGACAACTGCATGACAAGCTTGCTCCTCTTCAAATGTGCTGGGGATCTACAGGGAAAAGGACCCCCAGATAACATTTTTCTTTCTACAATTAAATGTAAATGTGCAGGGTAAACATTTCAAAATATAAAATGAAGAATAGCAGAGATTTTTCAAGGCAAGATGGAGAAAGGCTTGAACAGACAAGAGCTTATTTTGAATTCCTAGCAATATTGTGACGAGGAGGTGAACTTCCCCCAGGACTTCAGCACTGGGAGATGGGGATGAGAAGGACGGCAAAAACTGGCCAGGAAAAAATGTCACCCTTCAAAATCAGAGCCCAAACCAATGAGCCTTAAACTTTTGGGGATCACAAACCCCTAGGGGGTCAAATAGATATAAATGCCCTCTCCAGGAAATCTTGACATATATAACAACTCTACATGTAATTGTAGGTGAGTATGGGGCCCACCCATCCACAATCCTGAAGAAATCTGTGACCCCAGATTAGGGAACTCTCACAGGAGAAAAAAAAAAGCCTGCAGATGACAGGGTCTGGTGCCAGGAAAGATCCAGAAGCACAAGTATAAGGCTGCACCACTGAGCCAGGCCAACCAGGCCCTGAGGAGGCCCTGTGGGCAGCTACCCAGCCCCTGCCAAGGAATTTGCATCCAAAAGTTGGCCCCACTATGGCTAGAGTTATGTAGATGCCTAAATCAATGATATCTGCCAGGCTCCAAGGACCAGCTGGGCAGAGAGTATGGACAGACAGGAGGGGACAAAAGGAGCAAGGAAGAGCAGGTCCCAAAAGGAGCAAGGAAGAGCAGGTCCCAGCAGCCTTTGGTGGAGAAAGCTTGCCCCTATGACATTGGGGGTGTGGGGAAGAGCCACCTGAGCTGTGGAGGAATCAGGATCCCTGGCCCACTACTGTTCTGCAGATCTGTGGGGTCCCCCCAATCACCCTGGATCCCCCTGCCATCTCTCCATGCCACTTCCTGGTTATCTTGCAAATCCATCTTCTTCTGTGCCTGCCACCCCAATGCTACGGTCCCATCACTCTCCTCTGACCCTCCTACCTATGCTCCACACCGCAGCCTCAGTGAGTCATCAGATCCTGTCCTCAGAAGGACATAAAAGTCCCTGCATATGGTTTGTGAACTGGGAGATGGCCTGGTCCCTACCAGCCCTCCAGCCTCTTCTCCTGCCCTCACCACCCTGCAGACACCTGTGCTCTGAGCACCCTGTGGTCCTCCTCTCCTCAGGCCCCCCAGGGCTCCTGGCCATGCCCAACCCCTTAGTCTGACCAACCCCCACACATCCTGCAGGTCTCTGGGGTCCTCACTGTCAGCTCCTTTAGGAATCTTCCCAGTCCCTCCACACCCCCCAGCATCTCTCACCTTTCCCCCAAACTCCAGCCAGAGGAACCACTGTCCCTGCATTCTCCTCTAGGCACACTCTCCCCAATCCAGGCCTCCTCCTCCTGCCTCGGCCCTGATGGATGGGCTCAGCCCATGCTCCTTCCGGGACCTTCCCAGCCTCTGGGAGCGGGGTGTCCCCGCGTGCCCCCTGCCCCTGGATGTCTCCAGCAGAGGTCTCTCCTCACCTCTAGGTGGCGTGCTCCTCGCGGCAGGCTCCGAGCCTGGCTTACCTGTCTGCGTGGTGGTGGGTTATTGAGGGGATGAATGGGTGCGTGTATGGGAAGCTTTTCAAACAGTGCCTGGAAAACCGTAGGAGCAGCGGTTAGTTTATTACTGTAATTGTCATCATCGCCGTCTTCACCCTCGCTGGCAGCCATGGTCACAGGGCCCGATACACAGTAGCTGCCAATTTTTTTAAGTGAATGGATGAAAACTCCATGCATCGTTGCAGTCATCTTTGATGCTCCTTATTTTTGTTTCGATACCTATTTTCTTAAAAAAAAAAAATCACCTCCTTTTAAAAATATCCTGGGGATAAGGATTTGGGACCCGGCCAACCCTGAGTTTGAAGTGTAAAAAGGTTTGTCCAAAAGTTACACAAAAACCTGCCGGTGGAGTCTGGGGACAGATCAGCAGCTCCAGGTCCTTGCTACCTCCCCCTCCTCCTGGGGGGCAGAGGGAGGTCTTCCAGAATTCCTTCTCTCCCACTGGAGCAGTGAGTCCCCGCTGAGTCCCCGCTGTGTCCCTGCTTGAGACTGCTGCGCGGGGCGGGGGCGGGGCAGCAGTTGAGCGCATGCAATCTGATTGAGATTTCATTAACTTACGTTCATTTGTGTCACTTAATTATTGCGGTCTCGGGCCTTCTCTAATAAATGTGTTTTCCTAACCCACAGCCTCTGGGCTATCATTCTAACCATATCTATTATGACTGAATGGCTTCTTGGGAACAAGCGACCTTCTTTGATTTGCGAGCTAAGTAGGGCATACTAACGAGCTTCCCGAAGCCAAAGGTGGGCATCCAGCCCCCTGTGCTCTGGGAACCCAGCCCTGCGGCTTCCCTGGGAGTTAGTCACCTGCTGAAACCAAGGGTCAGGTGGGCTCACACTGCAGCGGGGCCAGCCCAGTTGTTAGATCGTGGCCTTCGGGAAAGGGCGGGGCCTTCTCGTGGCTTTAAATGTGAAGGCACGTTGGAAAGCTCACCCGTCTTGATCTGTTGGCTTCTTCACAGCAACACGAAGTGCCCAGATGAGATCCGGCAGAAAGCAGGCCCACCCTGGGGACAATGCAAATCCCCGCTCTTTCTCACCAACATTTCTATTCAAAGAGCAGCCGGTGCCTGTACAGGGGTTTATTTCCCCTGTGCTCAAGGCTTTGAGTTAAAATTCTTTGTGCTCTTGCCCTTCAAAATATATCACACTGGGCAGCAGAAGCTGAGTTTTTAAAGACAAGTCATTGTATTTAATTGCAAACTCCACAAACAAATGAGCAGCTGTATCTGTTTTAACAAATACATGTCTTTTGTCTTTACAAACACTCCAAAAAAAAATGCACAGTCAACAGAGAACCATATGCTTTTGGGGGACAGATTTACCTTCTTCATTATATTTTTACTCACCCTGGGAGTAAAATTATTTTGTCTTGCCTAAGCTGACAGCCTTGAGTGGCTGCTGGGAGCAGATCAGGGAGTCTGCGGGGAGTGAAGCTGATCTGATAGGGAACATCTGGAGCTGGGGGAGGATGGTCTTTGAGGACTGGCCTCAAAGAGTTGAGAGCCACCCGAGGTGCCAACCCCCTCGGTCTCATAAAAGGTCATTTCAGGTGGCAAAGATATCCCTGATCAGTTCTCAGAGGGACTGATTATGGCTCATGGAGAAAGGTGTCTCCAAACTCAGGTACCCTAATGACTCATTTATCAACAGGGAAAGGGTAATCTGGGATGTGGTCTCTGTGCTTGTCCAAGAATGAGATGTCCTTGCCACCTCGTTAGCCAGGGAATGCTGGAGACTGGAAGCTGCAACCTGGATCTTATCAGTGTCATCCAGTAAAACCTTGAGGTTCTGGTCTAAAAAAGCAACAAACGCTGAGGCTGGTGGCAGTATTTACAAGCCATCCCACCCCGGGTGCTGGCAAAAGAGAAGCACTGCCGACCAATGTCAGCCAGACTTTGCCATGGCAAGTCCAAAGGTCCCCATGGGTAATCAGAGTACAGAGAGGCATTCAACAAGCAAGAGGTGCTGGTCCTGTCTGCAGCCTTATGAACAGCCTTCCTCCTCCTGTATCCAATCTGCTGGCTGATATTAGATCCAGCAAATAGAGACTCTGGGGAAAATTCTTTCATCTGCAAAACTCATCATAGAAAGCCCCTTATGAAGTAGGACTTTATGTGAGTGAGAAATAAACTTCCATGGTGTTAAACCATTGGATATGTGGGGTATGTTTGTTACAGCAGCTAGCATTACCTCTACTAATACATTTTCAAGTATATGAGGTGATGGAATGCAGTTTTTCCTAGGTTATAGTTTCTTCCTCTCTTCCAGTGAGTCATATCTTGAATGAAGTCATATCTTAAATCCCATCAGGAATCCACAAAGATACCATCATAATGAATGAAAATCAGTTCCCTGGTTTTGAGAAACAAACGATAGAAAATTTACTTCTTCCAAAAGTATGTTGAGGAAAGGAAGGGAGGCAAGAAGCAACCTGAAAGACTTTTAAGTTTCTCAGTTGGAGAGAGTGAGTTTATAAGCCTCCTCTTTATGCTGCCCCCAAGCAGTTTTGCTTTCCATGATTTCAGTTATCTGCAGTCAACCACAGTCTAAAAATATCAAATGGAAATTTTCAAAATTAAAATATTCATAAATTTTAAGTTGCACATTATTCTGAGCATGATGAAATCCCACTTCATGGCATATGATCCAGCCCTTTGTCCAATGTATCCATGCTATATATGCTACCCACCCATCAGTCATCTAGTGTCTCTCAGTTATCAGATTGACTGTCAAGGTATTATGAGAAAGAGAAGGAGAAAGAGGCCACATTCTTGTAATAGTTATTACAGTATATTGTTATAATTGTTTTATTTTATTATTATTTATTTGAGTCTATTGTGTCTAATTTATAAATTAAACTTTTCATAGATATGTGTGTATGTGTGTGTGTGTATAGGGCTTGGTTCTATCTGTGACTTTAGACCTGGAAATCTTGGGACATATCCTCAAGGATAAGAAGGTGAGGGGGACTTCTGTATTTTGAAAGCAATAAGTGGTAAGAAGTGTCATCATCCTTTCTCCTTATAAAGGAGAAACTGAGGCAGAGTGAATGCTTACCTTTGCTGAGAAATCCATCCAATCAGGGCTGCTGTTTGTGTGACTCCCATTCCACTGGCTTAATGAGATTTTGCAAATAAGACTAGTGGTATCACCATATCAAAGGAAATAAGTACCAGGCTCTTCTCTGCTCTGATTCACACAAAGAGAGAGCTCACACTGGAATCACCACTTTTCCTACAATCCTTTTTTAATTTAAATTCTAATTAGATAAGTCCAGAAGAAGGTGAGATATCAGAGTATAGGGCAGCTCTCCATGCCAAGAGAATAATCAGAGACTTTATGAGGAAATAGGGTAGGAGGAGTGCAAAAGGAAGAATGGGAGTCGAGTTGACAGAAAGGTGCCCTTTCTCTTGCACATTCCTGCGGAGCATCAAGAGGTCCAGGGACTCTGTGTGGGGGCACTAGAGGCACGCCCAGTGCCCCAGGCTAGCAGGTCTTCCATCGTCATCTCTGGAGCCTGCTAAGGTTTGGATGAGTTGGAAATGGGGGTTGGGAGGGTATATCCCAAGCCTTAGTTGCTTAGTTTCACAAACTACCCTACAAAGTCCAGGATGTATGTGTCATTAGAGGAGATCTGATCCTTCACAGCCAGAGTCACAGCACTGACCAATGACAGTTGAGAAATGATGCAAATGTTCTATCATTCTGTAGTAGCCAATAGCCTGATGTGGCTACTGAATAATTGAAATAGGACAAGTACAACTAACAAATGGAATTTTTAATTTTGCTTAATTTTAATCTACTTAAAATTAAAGAGCCCACCAGGCAATGGTGGTACACACCCATAATCCCAGCTACTCAGGAGGTAAGGAGGGTCGCAAGTTCATGGACAGCCTCAGCAATTTAGTGAGACCCTGTCTTAATTTTTTTTTTAAGTGGCTGGTGTGTAGCTCAATAACAGAGAGCTTGCCTGGCATGTGTGAGACCCTGGGTTGGATCCCCAGCTTCCCCTCTTACGTGCAAAAATTACATCATCACATCTGGCTAGTGGCTACCACAGTGAACAGCACCAGGAATTAAGGTATGGCACCCTGGGAGCCCTGTGCCCTCTACAGTTTACCAGAAGTGAGGTCAAGCTCATCAATGGGCACCACAAATACTGTTCATAGATCTCATCTGAAACACTATTGAAACTGTAACTGCTGGACCTGCAACTCGGAAATTTCTCCAGATATTTCTTGCATCTGTTTCAGTCATTGCTTCACCTTGGATGGTTAAGAAACAGTGGGTTTAGAAAAGTATCCAGGGCTGAGGATATAGCTTAGTTGGTAGAGTGCCTGCCTCTCAAGCACAAGGCCCTGGGTTCAATCCCCAGCACCACAAAAAAAAAAAAAGAAAAGTATCCAAACATAGATCATGAACCCTACATGTTAGCACAGGAACAAACATTATTCAATTTTTACCAACAACCTTATGAGATAGCTATTATACCCATTTTCCAAATGAGCAAACTGAGATTCAGAGAGTTGTTGTTTTGTTTTTTTTTTAATTTGCCAAAAACATTCAACTAGTATTTGGTAGATCAGGGAATTTTGCCCAAATTGTTGCAGAGCAGGGATTTTTACCCAAATCTATCTGATTAAATTATATTCTCTCTTTTCTGATTCATTATATTCTTAAGCATACACATGAATATTGCATAATTCAAACCACAAACGTACTTTTCTCCTACAGCTTCTTGAACACAAGGCATCTGACCCCTACATAATTTTCTTTCATTTCCCCTTCACCACTGACTTGATGATGGAAATGTTAAGTAAAAGAAGGCTCTAGAACCACTGAATATTGATGTCTAGGATTTGCATAGTGCTTTACAGTTTACAAAGCATCCTGATATTCATTATTTCATTTAAT
Source organism: Glaucomys volans (assembly GCA_020662805.1). NCBI lineage: Eukaryota > Metazoa > Chordata > Mammalia > Rodentia > Sciuridae > Glaucomys > Glaucomys volans. Next base: position 76,560 of record JAJEJO010001757.1, read on the forward strand.
CTTCCCATTACCCATATGGAGAAATATTATCGTCTTCTTTGTGGATGAGGGAAATGGAAGCTCAGAGGAGCTAAGTGCCATCTCCCACCCCTACCCTCCCCATCCCACTCCTGCTACCTAGACAGAGTTGAAATCAGGGCTCAGACCCAGGCTTGTGACTGAGGGTCCTGGGCTCTGCCTCTTACTCACCCTGGCAGGCAGCAAACAGATGGGGACAGGCAGCCTTAACCCTCATGTGCAATAGACTCTGTACCCCTACAGAACGGTTTCTAAATACACAAAGTCAAATACACAAGATTTCAAAGGAAACCAATTATATTGAAGTAGAAAAATATTTTTAATAAATGTGTGATATAATGTTATACATGTGCTTCTTTATTAACTCAGCCAGATCCAGCAGCTGCTCTAATAACTTTTGCAATTTCAAAGCAGTGATCAGAGTGAATGATATTTCAAGGAATGTGCAGCAACAGCAATGTCCTATGAAAATATCTTTAATTTCTTACAGTGAGAAAGACACACGTTCTACTAATACTATTGTTGTTCGTTGCCCATATTTGTAATTGAAGAAAATACTTAATTTCAGTGAAAGCCTAGTGAAAATAAAGACTCTGTTTTTCCATTGCATTTCACAGAACCACTTAATTCCTTCCGCAGAATCCCTAGGATCAATTACTTAGGACCTCTCAGTCTAGAGGCTTCAAAATCCTCAGGGTTGAATCTTATCTCAGTGTCCCTTCCTAGATGACCAATGGTGAAATTTGAGATTGCTAGCTTGATCAGGTAAGGAGAATTGGAAACATTCCTCTAGCCATGATGGTCAACTTGGGAGCTCCATGTCTAGGTCGCCCTACGGTACCCTGGAGTTTTCTGTGAACCCTGTGGTAATGATGACGAGCATCCCAACCCCCCTCCTGGCCACAGGGTGTTTTCCCGCCCTGAGCTCAGGGGGAATAGGCCCAAGCACATCCTCAGATAGTCAGAGAATCGTGGTTTCTTCTCTGCATTACAAACATTCATTCCGTACCTGATTATGAAACCACTCTATTTCAGTAGCTCAGAGAACAGTATGATTATCCCTGTTTTACAGATGAAGAAAAAACGAAGTACACAGTGATGAAGGGTCCCGAGGTCACGCACCACAGCTGCAGAGAAGAACTCTCAGGCCCCTCAATTTTTAAATCCACTTCACTGTTTAGAAACCTGGGCTGGAAGAAGAGTCAGAAGATAGGTGCACGCCAGAAACTAGGCCGGGTAAATCAGGCCAGCTGGTGTGCGTTTGGTAGGGTGTGCTCAAGGTTCCCCGAGTCAACACTTGAATTTTGTTTCCATGCTTGAAAAAGAGAAAAGAGAGAAAGGTGACCCTGAAGACTTGTCATCTCAAATTTCAAGGATCACATTGCAGATGGCATGGTGCCCAGACCTCTCAGCAGCTCTTGGCTAAAGGGAGATGTTGGATCTCTAAGCTCCTGCAGATAGATTTATAGTAATTTCTTGATGTACCCATCAGAATGGCTGGCTGATCCAAACCATTCCAGAACTCTTGTAGGAGAACAAATAGGGGAAATGGCATTTATACAAACTTACCCTTGAGTACATCACTTTATTATTTTCCTCAAGTATCATATAATGGGCGAGAAAAATCACAGAGAGCTTCTTTTCCTTTGGTCATTAGTCTTAGCCCATTAACAATATGATAAACAAGAATTTAATTAAAAGCCACTGTCATGTTTAAAACTCAAGATACATATGGGGAATAAGCTTATGTAGTTGAAAGGATCACAGTACAGAGTAGCAGGGCAATTCTAAGAAAGTTATTAAACTGGAAATTCATTGGCTCCAGTGGAGAAACCCCAAATACTTGATTTTAACCTGTCAAGGATCCTTAATTTGCTTTTCATCTAGTGAGGGACTTGGAGGTTCCTGAATATTTGAAGCAATCTATCACTCCCTGTCCTTTTGCTTCTCTCTCTGGGCATTTAGGAAAGAAAGTCTAGAGCTAAAGTAGGAACATACAATTTGGGTGATAAAAATAAAAACCAAAATGTCTTCTCCAAACCTGCTACAAATGTCATCAGTGCCACTACTGAAATCTCTTCAGGAGCTTTGGGGGAATTCAATGGGAATCATGCCCATCCCCGAGTTTTAATCCTAACAGAGGTAATACCTCACACCCACAAGACTTTGAGGGAGGTCGGGGGAAAGGAATACCAAGACTTGTCCAGTGACCTGGGTGGAACTTGTCACACTTGCCATTGTGCAGAGGGGGTATAAGTGCATGGAGATGCTTCTTCCTGGGTGTTGGGATGGAAATGGACACTTATGAGCCTCCCTACTATGACCTCTTCCTGGAGAAGAGGTTAAGAAAAGGGACTAGAACAAGTAAAAATAGATTTGGCCATGAAACTCCATGGAGAGTTTGAATATGTCAAAGTCATGAGGGTCACCACCACACCTACCCTCAGCAGACACCATCAGTAGCTCTTGGTTTTCTTGTTTACTAAGCCCAGACCCAGTCTTGGAATGACTCTCAAGAGAGCATTTCAGGCAGAATTCACTCTGTAGTCCACCAATGGCAAACACCATGGGCTGTCCCCACCCTTCCCTATGATACGCATCTCTAATAGATTGTGGCATTCTTGCTCCTGAAACCCAGACACAGCCCTGGAAAGCCTCTTCACAGGCAGCCTCTATCAATCAGAATTGGTATAAGAGATAGAATTCCATTACCATTTTCAGCCTTTGCCCATCTGGTTACATCTTTTGTTACTGCTCTTTTTCTCCTTTACAGCATCCTATATGGTAAATGGTAAAATCCTATCTTGGATCAGCACACCTCACTATTCAAGGGTGATACATACTTCATACAGCAAGCATGGTAGTTATAACTCAGCCACTTTTTTTACTATGCAGGAAAGCTTACTCAAATGCAGGTAAACGTCACAGACAATATTCTAGGGATAATATGCATATTAGTCAGCTTTCCATCACTGTGACAAAATGCCTGAGAAAATAAACTTAAAAGGAAAAAAAATGTTTATTTTGGTTCTCAGTTTTAGAGGTCTCAGTTCATGGTCACTTGGTCCTGTCACTTTAGGCTTGTGGTAAGGCAGAACATCATGGGAGGGAACATAGAGTAGAACAAAGCTGCTCACAGCATGGTGGCTGGGAAGGCAGGGGAAGAGTCAGTGTCCCAATCTCCCCTTCAAGAGCACAGCCCTAATGTCCTTTCATTAGACCCTTCTCCTAACATTCTACCACCTCCCAATAGCACCATAGGCTGGTGATCAAGCCTCTAACGTATGGGACTCTGAGGGACATTAAATATCCAAATCATAACAATATGGAATTTTTATTTTTTAAGTAAACAATCAGCAAACTCCATTATAAACATGGTAAGAAATGACTTGCTACACAGTTCCCAGTTGTGAATCTCAGTGCCTCTATCAAGCACCATTAGCTGTTGAACAGTGGCCAGGATAAGATTCTCCAGCCCTCACCCTGCAAAGCTGAGGATGCTCACAGGACCCAACGGTGCTGGTCCGTCCCTTTGGACCTTTTACCTGTGAGCAAAGGTAAGAGACTCTGAGAAGCTGAGGGACCTAGGGGCAGGTCTATCAATGGCCCCTCATGAAGTCCTTCAGTGGTCTTGGAAATGCAATTAAAAAGAAGTCAGGACATGCCAACTTTTCCCACCCTGCAGGCCCTCCCTTGACCTTCACACCCACACCACCCCCGCTGAATCCCTAGGTTCCTGCATCCCCACACTCTGTTGGCTAGCATTAGACACAGAGAAGTCTTGCACGAAAGTCACAGAGACATCAAAGATAAGAATGGAGAGGGCCAATGGCTTTATTGCTCACTGTGTAGCCTCAGTTCCTTCTGAGCAGGCAATGCTCATTCCCCATTTGCTATTCAGCCTGAGAAATCTGAAGTTTAATGAAGTTCATGTAAAAAAGATTCATTAAACCAAAACTGACCAGTGAATCTCTCATACAGGGGAGGTAGGCTAGGCAAGGAGTTTAATTACGCATGGCCAGAGCCCCCAGAAGCAGGGAGGCTTAAGGAAAACACACCTGGACTCCGGGTTGCTTTGCTTCCTTTTAATGGCTCCCAGTGGCCTCCTCAGTTACTTCCACAGGTAAGTAGGGGAAGCATCCTGAATAATTCAGCACTTCACATTATTCAACTCATCACTAGGCTCCACCAAGTCAGTTCTGGGATCGCAACGTTTCCGGGCAGTGTTCACACTGCGAGGCCAGCTGCACACTAACCGGACATGATGGAGCTTCCCAGAGGAGGCCTCTAGGAGGTGTGAAGGAATGTTAATTTGAAATTCAAAACTAAGAGTTTCACCTTCCCAGTGGACCACAGTGGACTGCAGCCCTTACAGAGTAATTGAAAAATTCTTGTGTCAACAACTCCCCCGGGGAAAAAAGGCCAGGCCTCAGCAAGGCAGTTTTGAGAGATTCCAGAAGGCCTTCTTCAGGCTTGCTGTGAAAGGAATGAGTTCCCTATGCTGATTCTGTGTGGGGGTCATGCCCGATTTGTCACCAGGTAATTGATTTCATGGCTAAGGCTGAAGCCAAGGCAAGTCAGAGATGGTAGATACAGCGGAGCCTGTGGCTGGCTGAATCTGGGGTAAGACCTGCCCATGGACAATCCCGCAATCAGGAAGCCATTTGAGTCCCCTTGTGCTTGTCTGGCGAGGGCTTTATTGGTGGTGGTCCTGGGGAAAGGGAGGAGTGGGGAGTGGAGTGGGGAGGAGATGGAAGGAAAAGAAAGATAGGGAAAAGCATGATATCCATTTTGGCTCAGTCTGTACTTAGAACATACAAACCTGGCAGGTCAAGTAATATCTGAGATTCTCGGAGTTGTCTATATACAGAAAGACAGGAAAAGAAAAAGGAAGAAGGAAAACAGAGTCAGGTGGGTCCCAGAGTGCAGTGGGAGAGGGCCAAGGAGGCAGAGCTTGAGCCTCAGAGCTCACTGGCACTCAGGTCCAGTCTGGGAGCAGCTGGCCACTCCTGAACGCCTCTTCTCCACAGGGGCCCCTCAGTCATGGCCTTCTCAAAATCCACTTTTTAAAAACTTCATTATTATAGTGCTTTGGGGACCAAACTAAGAAAAAAGCCCTTAATTTCTAAGACTAATTTTTGATAATGGTTGTGATATGAATATTTGTTGAAATAAAATCACAATGAGATACTGCTGAGCTATGAAACACACGTTCCTGAGCGAGTGGCACTTCTCAACATGCGGATATAACAGTGCCGCATGAGCATCCACCATCAGAGGCTTTCCCTGTCCCTGGTGAGCCAAACAAGGTGACAGTCTGGGATCTGCTGAACTGACACCAGCAGACACTGGTACCCATATCCCACTCCAATACAGTCCCCAACAGTCAACATCTCCCTGTCCTATTTATTATTCCAAGGATTTTTATGAGTTGATTTAGGAAAGAGTGAAGCAGCAGGCCAGTTTGCATTAGAACACTAAACATTTCCCCCTAAGATCACCATGACTTCTGTCTCTTCTATTCTCTACCACTTTACCATTTCTCTTCTTACTCTCCCCTAACCCCACAGAATATTCTTATGAGATTATACCTTGGCAGAGAGAACATCTGGCCTAGATGTGTTTGTTTTGCAATTTCAGAGCCAAAGCATGTGGTTTTCTGCGTCTAAAATGATGAAGCACCCATGTCATTGTGGGTAAAATCTAAAAAGTGCTTTGGACAGGAAGACCACATTTTTCTCTTGACAAATCTGCTATCCAAGTGAAAGGCACTTGACCCTGGGAGATTCCAGGAACCACAAGATGATAGTCATGTCTAATGGATGCCCCAGTCATAGGACCCCCTTCTTCTGTCCTCTTCATTGAGTAAAACATTAGGAAGAAAAACAAGAATGAATCATTTTTGAATGTTAATAAGCACTTGTCCTTGTTCAAGTGCAGAAAGCAGAACTTAGCATAATGCTGAACTCTGGATTTTTAGCTACCCAAAAGTTTAAGAAGGCTAACAAATCAAGGTGATGAGCCAGAACATGCCTTGCAAAATAGGTGAGAACAGTGGCAGAGACCTAACAGAAGGTAAAATGAGATGTGCAGCTTAGTAAATACACTATGTTTTTATGGAAATCATAATGGAGAAGTAAGTTGAAGATACTAGGAAGAAAGGAGGAAGAGTGGCTGGCTGACGCGAGAGCCCCCTGAAGGCTGAAAAAGATGTTGCACTGGAACTGGGGACAGAGGAGGAGCAGTACCTGGAGAGGAGAGAGACAGGACTGTTGAGAAGATAAAGAAGGAGCTGGTGTTGACCTAGCCCCCTCCCAGCTCGAGCTCCCCAGGACTTCCACCATAGAACCATGTAGGTTCCTAGATGCATTTGGCAGGATCAGCTTTGGTGCCATGGTCTGTCTGTCTGCAGTGCCCCTTTTCTATGTCCACCTGGCAAACACACACACACACACACATCCTTTTAAGACTTTCCGCTCTGCCATTCCTCTGATAAGTGCTCCTTCAACACCCCACCACCAAAGAAAGTTTACATATTCTTTCTTTATACCAAGCCCCCCATCTCCTTTCAACAGCTACTAAATGGTACCCACGAGGGCAGTGATGACGTGTTTTCAGCCCCATGTCCCCCTTGGGGACAAGATAATATTTAGCAACCAATAGACAAGCCAAAACACCCTATAAAAAAGAGAGACACACCTACCTTTCTCAGTCACTTGTCTGACAATGCATACAAAGATCTACCTAGACTTATGGATCAGTCAAGTTTCAGTCAACTATCTGTAAAAGAACAAATTTAATATAAAGAATTGTTAACTTTGAAGTTATTTAAATATCTGAAAGAAGAATGAGGGAATTCTATAGTTTCACAGAGGTGGTAGTTGCAGAAAGCAGCTTCATAGGTGCATCACAGATTGGGAGAAGTCACAGGAGTTAAATCAGCAGGAAGTAGGAAGGAGCAAGTCAGTCCCTACTGCCACCTCACATGGCAGGCTCCGCAAAGCGCCCCCGGCAGGAGAGCCTATAAGGGCACCACCTGGCAAAGCAGAAAGGTGCTTCGCAGAGTCCCAGCTGCAGCATTTTGAGATGCTGTGTATAGGGGCAGATTGTGCGTGAGCAACAATAGCTGAATTACTGGGACAGCTCATCATGGCGGGGTTAAGGGAGTGCACGCTTTTTACTTTGGTTAAGCAAGAAGTTAACTGGAGTACTTCTCTTAGCCTGTAATCATTAGTTTGTGCTTTTCCTTTCCCCTTTAGCACCCACTCCCAGCGGTGACTCAGAGCAACTATTCGGTAATGTTTCCCAGGAAAACCCTACAGAGACTGGCAGTTTCCACCCAGACTCGAGGCAAGCATTTCTAGGAGCTGCTAGAGGGAGGCCATAGAGCCCTGAGTTATGAATACCTCTTTTTCAGAATGGCTGGGAGAGATTTGAGCACTCGACTGCAGTGTAGGGTTTTTCCCCCTAAACATCGTGACTCTTTAGTAAAACAACCATATAGGGTATTTAATTCCCGTACTCGCTACAAAAAAAAAAAAAATATATAATATTTGGCTATGGGTCTTAGAATAGAGCAGTTCGCAGACAGGAAAATTCCAGGTGCCTCTTCTGTGGCGCCCACCCTCATCCAGTAATAG
>JAJEJO010001757.1:84317-175900 GCA_020662805.1 Glaucomys volans
TTCCCCTAGCTATTCCTGCCTGTCTCCTCAAAGCTGGACAGTGAAAAGGCAAACTGTCCTTTATGTCAGGACCGCTTTTACTGAGAAGTAAATTGCATCCCGACCCCAGGAAGCTCCGCCCTCCCGCGGCTGTTGCTCTGCTTCACCCTCCACTCCTGCGGGTGGAGTCACGTGGTGTGGCCTGGCGCACTGGGCTTCCTCACACTGGCTGCCCCACCGACGTTTTCTACATGCTGTCCCTCCACACCTGTCGCCCACTGGGGTGTAAATACCATCATTTGCTAGGATGCATCAGGGCTGAGTGTGGAGCCAAAAATCCAAAAAGAGAGCGGACTTTGAGGAACTTTTCATCACCAAAGCTTCCCTGGATCCCTCTGGGGTAGTAATACACGTGCAAGATGCTGTTTGCATAGGACATTGTCTAGAATAGAGGGGCTTATAGGAGCTTTCCTTCATTGTAATGCAAAGTCAATTTAAGCAATAAAATATGTGGCATTGCCTGGCACAGTGGCACATGCCTATAATCCCAGCTACTCAGGAGGCTGAGGCAGAAGGGTGACAAGCTTGAGGTCAGACTGGGAAATTTAGCAAGAGTCTGTCTCAAAATAAAAAATAAAAAGGGCTGGGGATGAGGCTCAGTGGTAGAGGGCCTGGGATTCAATTCCCAGTACTGAGGGAAAAAACAATGTGATGTTGTCACATGGGAGCATATAACACCAGTCATCACAACGTGCTGATTGTGCTTTTAGGATCTGATCTGAATCATTAGGGACTGAGGGAAAGAATAGTCCCCAAAACGATGTGAAAGAGAACGAAGCAATTTGTCTACTACACTTTTCAAATAGCCCAGGATTTTTATTTTTTTGAGGTGAAACAATCTTGTGAGGGCTGGTGAGACGTACACCCTCTTGACTGGAGTATGATATTACTAAGGTTCTGAAAAACAATTTAGAAATAGAGATCAAGAGACTTAAAAGTGTTGACCTTCTGTGTCCAAGTAATTCCAATTTCATGAATCTACCCTGGGAAACAATTAGCAATGCTATTAAAATTTATGTAAAAGAATATTCATGAAAAATGTCACTTATAATAGTAACTATTATAAGTAAACTAAATACAGAAAAGGTCAAATTAAACCTTGGCACATTCATATGATGGAATATTGTTTGGTACTTTATTGAGGAAAATTTATTAACATAAAAAGGTGTTACTGAAGTAATAGGATATATTATTGAAACAGGTCTCAATGTTGCCTGGTCTCAAACTCCTGGGCTCAATCCTCCTGCCTTAGTCCTGGAGTAGGTGGGTCCACAGGAATGCACTATCATGCTCAGTAATAAAACTATCTTTTAAAAATAGCAGAACATAGAACTGTGAAGTTCAAATAATGAATATAATGTATACAATAAGCATGAATATACGTACACAATATCCACATTTTTAGTATGTTGTACAATATACATATACATAAATATATTATATACAGGTGTGTGTTTGTGTGTGTTTACACCAAGATGAGTTTTACTTTTTTGGTAGACCCTATTATAATTTCCAAATGATCTCTTAAATAAGAAAAAGGTAGTTTTAGAAATGTAGCTAAAATATTTGATAAGAGAAATTATACTAGCATATTTATGGTATTTTTTGAAATACAGTCTCTGTTGGGTGAGCAAGAACAATTCTCACAGTGCACTTTCCATTTCTTTCTTGATATGTAAAGTCCACCAACTTGTGAACTTTAAAAATGTTACCATTTTTCTTTTTTTCCAAGGCTGATAGATTACAGTTGGGTAAAATTCCAGTGTCAGCAGCTAGGACAGCCCAATAGAAGTTAACTATAAATTAGGCAGTCCTGAGATGGACCTTGGAAACCATGGAAAAAGGACCGATTTGTGTTTGTGTGCGCATGCGTGCATTGTCAGTGATTGACCCAGGGTCTTGCCTTGCATGTGCTGGGCAAACACTCTACCACTAAGCTGCATCCCCGGCCCCTTTTATTTTGTTTTGTGTTTTTCGACAGGGTCTCACTAAGTTGTGGAGGCTGGCCTCAAACTTGGATCCTTGATTAGCTGGGATTATGGGTGTCCACCACCATATTCAAATGATTTAAGTTTTTAGCTTTAAGGATGAAATTACATTTATTTCAACAGGTTCCTTTTGAATAAAAGTTATGTTTTCTCTCAAGACTTTTGGAGTCAAACTTTTGGAGTTTTACCAGCTTTATTTTTCTTCTCTTTTTATCCTTTAAATTGGGCTGAGGGGGCAGATCAGAAGAACTGGTTTATACGACATTGCTTAAAATATTAATATATTAATAACTAGGGTAATTTATACTTCTAGAGTTCTCTCATACTTGCCACCTCATGTGAGCATCATAACAATCCCAAGAGAACCAGAATAGGTATTATTATCCCAAGTTGTGGAAATTAAGAACAGAAGGATGAGGATATTTACCCAAGAATCCAGCATTTGCCTCTGAAGTCCTTTAGCCCCTGGTTGCCCAAGGCTTCTGCTCAGTTCTTGGGGTAGTCAGTATTCAGAGCCCACTCCCAGGAACAGACCGAGTTTAAGACCCATTATGCATGAGTTGTCCAAAGAGCCAAAGCCTTCCCCTGCTCCACACCATCGCCAGAGGAACACATCCTTGACTGGGCATGGATCCCAACCAGAGCTTCAACCTCAACTTTCCTGAGACCCCCTCACATCTACCTAGCCCTGGACCGAAGTCCATTTGGCTTAGAGTCTCCCAGTTCTGATTCTTATCCTACCTAAGTCACACCAGGCACCACCACCACTGCCTCTACCATGAAGACAGGGGACTGTTTGGGAGCTGAGCACGTGTAGGCTGTCACAGGTTACAAACCCACTTAGCTGTCAGAGCTTTATCAGAATCAAGCTGTCTCCAGGTTTTCTCAGTCTTCCCTCCTTCCTCCCTTTACATTTGTTCCTCTGTTGTCCAGGACCTAGGAGCTAGACTGAGTCAACTCAGCACACTACTACTGGCTGTCCATCTGAGGACTGGCCATTGTCTTCTTTATCCATTAATCCCTTCTTACTCCCAAAGCCACTGTTTGTCCAGAGGCTAGTCTTCTTTTCTGAATATTTTCAATCAACAGTTAGTTGAACCCACAGATGCTGAACCCACAGATATGAAGAGCTGCCTGTACATCTTTCTGTTTGTAAGTGGTTTAACAAGGTGTCAAAAGTTGATTTGTATACATATTTTTAATTGATGCAGTTTGGTGTTAGAGACCCCATTCTGTTTCCTGCTTTTTAACTCAATATTTTGCTTTATGATCCACTCAGGTAGCTAGTTCATCATATCCAGTGAGACTGGCTGCAGCATCATGGGCAGGGATCCATGACAGTTTTCCACCGTCTTCCACACCAGCCACTGTCTGGTAGCCAAGCAGAGCGGATGCAGGGGAACCTGCTCTGCCTTTACTCATTGCTGAATTGCTTCCTCCACCTGTGCGTACAGCTAGAAAGCCTGAACTCTCCAAGAAAAGTGCACGCTATAATATCCCAAGATTCAATCCCAAAACGACCACAAGTCTATGTGCCTATGTGTCTCCTGCCTACAAAGAAAAGTTTAGTTCTGGGTATCTCCAGATGACACATTAGACCTTCCCTGCTCTGATGTGAATTCTTAACAGAAGTCAGGAAAATATTTCCATAAAGAGACAGAAAATAAATATTTAAGGTGCTGAGAGCCATACAGTTGCTGTTCAACTATTTAACACTGCCATTGTAGGATGAAAGCAATCACAGATGATAGGTAAACAAATGAGTTTGGCTACATTTAAGTAAAACTTTATTTATAGAAAGACAGTAAGCTAGATTTGACCATGAACCGGATTGTTCATGAGTCAGGTTTGGCTACGGGCCAAAGTTTGCCAGTTCCTGGTTACAGCAAACAGTCTCATAGAAGTGATAATTCTGGGGCTCCTAGGTGTCTTACTGCCAAATCATTTATCTTGATTTATTAGATGACCTACTCGTAAGATTATACAACTCTATCTTCTTTGGCACAATTTCTTTTCCTTTCTTCCTCCAAGTACTGATGAATCACGGTCCGTGGTGCTTGGATCATAGTACACATTCAATAAAAATTTATTGAAGGGAGAAAAATCACACATATCACTTCAGTTTGATTTTTCAGATAACCAGAGATCACCCCCCACCCAACCTGGAGGATTTCAAACTCTCACTAAGGAGGAAGCCATGTCCTACCAGTGTTTTCTGCTGGCTGGGAGACAGCCGGCCCCTTGGTGAGGCAGATCCCTGCACTTAGCCTCCAGGGTTCAGCTAGCGGACAGCACTCCTGAGGCTGCACACAGTGTTTACTGATATCTGTTCGTGAAACCCTCACTTCCCTGACTTCCCATCGCCCAAGCACAAATCTATTACTGCACATTTCCACGGGGAACATCATCCTCACTCAGTGGACTCCATCCATGGTGCTCCCAGCAACAGGAAAAACAGATGAAGCATATGAACACACACTTGACCCAGAATTAGGACACTGGCTGCTGGATGGATTCCTCTGATAACTTATTTGAGTGAAGCAGATGCTCAGGGTTCTCTGTCCAGTGGAATAAGCCCCTGGGAGCTGGGACACACTTCCTGGTGCCTGTGGCCAGAGTGTCTGTTTCATCATCGCTGTCCTGGGTTTTGACAACCAGTTCCAGGAGGTCAGGGGTCCTGGAAAAATTCCTGGACAGGTTTTGCTCCACAGCCAGGAGGCCAAAGTCCAGTTGAGACAAAAGGTGGGGTAGGTATGTGCTTTTGATATCGCAATATTCATAATAAACCACTTTATTCCCCTTCCAGGCAGTGTTACAAAAAGGGAAGAGAGAAGGGGAAGACTGGGTGGAGGGGAAGGGAGAAGAAAAATCTAAATTTAAACCCCAGAGATAAGTCTGTGCTGTGTATTTTCATATCCAGTTTGTTCCATTCTATAAATATTTATTTTAATTAACATTTTTAAAATCATGAATATAACACCTTCCATGGTCAAAATTTTTCAAGTAGAAGTAAATAACAAAAGAGAAGCCTTGTTCTTATTGGAAGCCCTAGTGAAATACAGCGTATTCTTCCATAAACATTCACAGAATCAATAAGCCGACAAAAGAAATTTCCTAAAAGATGCATAGATTTTAGCTTCTTACCTTTTTTCCACTTTATTTTGTGTTTTGGATTTAAATATAACATTTTACTCTATTTTGTCCCACCTATTCTACGTTCATTTTCTCTTCTCTTCTGCCCTGTCAAAAATGAATGGAAATTTTTGTTTGTTTAGTTTTTACCATTCCACGGCCCTCCACCATCAGTTTATTAGTTACATTATCTGTTCCTCTTTTTCAGGAGTCCCCTATATGTCCCACATCAACACCAGGGACCTTTGTGATTGCCTTGGGCTCACCTAGAAAATTCAGGATCATCTCCTCATCTCTTCAACTTAATCACATCTGTAAAGCCCCTTTTTCATGTAAGCTAACATATTTACAGATTCTGGGGATTAAGGCACCCACATTTTTGTGGGGCAGGCACTTCTCTGCTTTCCCTTCCCAGCATAATTCAAGGTCTCTATGCCCGAATTAGTTGGAGTGGAATTATTCTGTAAGGAAAAGCTGCCTCTTCTCCTTCATGTATTTATTCAATTATTTATTCACATCCTTAGGGACTCAGGGATGTTTGTTTCTGACAATAGGTTATAACACAATGCTATCATTATTGATTTTGTTTCTCAAACTGTTCCAGATTTAGCCACTGGATGCCCCTTCAGACAGGTGCCTGTGTCTTTTTGACCTGTCTTTACCTTTTTCAAGCAACTCCCACACTCATTTTGTCTTCTCTATGCCCAGGGCCTGGAATCTACCACTTTCCTGCAAGGAATTCTGGTTGCTTTCATTGGAGAGACCAAGACCTAGAAACTGGGTGTGCTCCTTGCTGCTGGGAACTTCTCAGTGGACAAAGCTAGAATTAAACCACACATGCCCACATGCATCTCTTTTTACTTTTATTTTTATGCCCATTCATGTATCTGTTTAAAACCATGAGTTCACACCAATACCTCCGAATCCAATCCAACAACACAGGCTTATGCTAATATTTCTTTCATCACATGCAGCTTCTTCTCCAACTGTGAGGAGACAATACTTACTTTTTATTCAATCCTTGCATAAATACTTGTTTTTCAATCCTTGTATAAACAAAGTAGTTGTAGAGTTGCTCATCCATGCCCTGATCAGCCAGAGAATAGTATCTGGGTGTAGCTCTTTTTGTCTTATGGTCTTCTAGAATCCAAAGTAATTGTTTTCCAAAGTGACTTGAGTCAGTTCTTTTCCTCTTCATTCTCTCCTGTGTTTTTCACTTGTAAATAGTTAGGTTCATTTGATATGATGTGTATCCCAATTTTGTTCTGCCTGTCTTGGTTATTTTTCATTATTTGTATATTTTGGGGTGTGTGTGTAAGATGTTGCTAGTGTGAAGTATGCAGAAAGCACTTTCACTACATGCCCGAAAGCAATAACTGCCATGAAGAATAGCATTTGTGCAAATATTTGACTCATAAGATAAAATTTTCATTTTTTTCATGAAACATCAGTTTTATTTTTAAAAACTGATATGGCAACAATCACTATTCAAACTTGGGGATTTAGCAGATTTTCTTAAACATTAACAAACTAAACCTGGTGGGAAAAAGTGACATTTGTTGACAGTGATAAAATCTGAGCTTTCAAGCAAAAATTAGAATTTTCGAAAATTGTACCCACCACTATGGGTTTCCCAAAACCTAAAGAATTTTTAGACGAGATTGGTGGTGATTTGGTGGGTTTTTTGTTTTTTTCTTTTTGTACCAGAAGTTGAACCGGGGGGGGGGCCTAACTACCAAGCCCTCACACCCAGCCCTTTTTTATATTTTTATTAGAGACAGTGTCTCGCTGAGTTGCTCAGGGCCTCATTAAATAGCTGAGGCTGGGTTTGAACCTGTGATCCTCCTGCCTCAACTTCCCAAGTTGCTGGGATTACAGTCTTGCACCACCATGCCTGAATTGATGGTGGTTTTTTGTTTGTTTGTTTGTTTGTTTTGGGAACTCACACCAGGGATTTTATTAGGTAGAGGAGCAGAGTGTCTGCCCTGAAGGGGGAGAGAGAGAGAGAGAGAGAGAGAGCGCGCGATGGTGGTTTTTTGATGTTGCATAGTGAAATGGATCAACATTCAGAGGACCTGCATAACTCAGTGAGACACATTTTCCTTTTGATTAGTGTGTGATGTCATAAAATCATGCATAGGTAAAAGATGCAATCAGAGCACAAGATAAACCAAAGGGTATAGTTCAGGGTCTACATTGCAAAAAACCTTTAAGAAGCTGATGTTTATCAAGTTCTAATACAATGTCAAAGAGGAATTTCCACAATGACCTCCGTGGTCGTGACACCAGGAGACCCTCATGGGGTCTATGCTCTCACTTTGGGAGATTCTGTTTCCCCAAATCAAATCAAACCCTGCAAAGCATACCAATTGCCCATGCTTAATTAACTATGCTGCTGTAAAAATGCTGAAAAGATCTGTGAGATTTTTGTAATGTTTCCACTTTGATTACAGTTACCTTCAACAGAAAGCTACATGCCCAGTGCAGCACACCCTTGCAGGTTTTCTGACCTATGGGGTTTACATCTTTTATTATCCTTGAACTATTTTACAATTCTGTAAATTATAGATAGCTGATAGCAGCGCAAATCATTCTGGTCTGTAAACAGGAAAATATGTTTTATCAGGTCGAGAGAAAGAATTGATTTCCCTTCCCCCTTCCACTGTAGAAAACATAGATTTTACATTTATTTGTAAATTCATATAAGTGCCTAGCAGAGCTTAAGATATCCTACTTTGGCAAACTGGGTATTACAAGTCAAAGGAATTTGAGAAACCGAATGTGCAGGAAATTCTCTCTGCCCTTCCCTGCCCTTCTCCTTTAAAGAAGGTCATTAAACTTTTGTGACAGGTGCCCTTCCTACACCCAGTGGGAAAGAACATCCTTCACTCTGAAGATGAAGGGACACAGAGAGGACCTGGAGGAGCAGGCCTTGCTGAGTTTCCCCTGGCTTACTTAGACCCTTTGTGCTATCATATATTTCCTACACCTTTTCACTCTTCATCAAAAGTGGAAGAACATTTTTTAATGCAATAAACCCTTGAATAAAAGCACTTGAATTTAACTATTTTTTTCAGTCTTCGTTTCCTTATGATTGCTCCTGTGTCACAAAAGAAGAGTGTGGGGAGGAAAAACTTCCATTAAATAAGTTTGTTTGTTTGTTTGTTTCTTGTTCTTCTGCCTTATGTTACAGGGACCCAGATGGGTAGAAGAATCAATATTTTTCCTCCCCTGTATACCTATATCTCTCTCTGCTCTTCAAAGTCTCCTTGGAACCATTTGTAACATCTTACTAGTTCTCTTATTAATAAGGTTAAATAAAATTATTGACATGCATTCATCTCAAACTTGTATGAGAATCATGTTTACCTTTAAAAAAAAAAATAATAGCTTTAGGGACTGGGATTGTGGCTCAGTGGTGGAGCGCTTGCCTAGCATGCATGAGGACTGGATTTGATCCTCAGCACCACATACAAAACTAAATAAAATAAAGTTACTTTTTTAAAAAAAGAAATATAAATTATTTGGTGGGGGGGGAAACAGCTTTCGGAAACTTCCACCCACCACTATGCCCAGTGGATTCACCTGACAGAGCAAGAGAAACTGCACAAAGCAAGAGAATTGCCTTCCCTAACAGGTGACTTCCAGCCATGTGAATTCTTGATTCCCAGAGATGAACCTGAAGTAGCAATTGACATTTGTCGACTCTTTCTCTAGTCTCCACCCTCACCCCACACCTTACAATTTTGTGTTTTGTTTCATTTGTTTGTTTTATTTATGCTGAGAAGTAACTCCCCACTGATTGGGAATTTGGTTGACGCTCTGATCATTTAGTGATCTCTGTAAATGGATTAATAAATTATAGAAGTCTGTCTTCTGTTAAGTAAAGGGATGACAGAGAATCTGTTTGATTAGTCTTATTTGTTACTCAATTTGTCTACTTTAATCTCAAAGAGTTTTGTACCCACCAGGAAGAACAGCTCTTTGACATCTGGACCAGTGAGTTTTGTGTTTCTGTGTCTCTTAGTCTGTAAACCTGAGGATAAACTTGGAGAACTGAAGTGCTTAACCCTTTGTGTAGTTCAGGCCTTTACCTCTTGTATGACTGTGAAATATTTTTCTATCTAGAAGGAGTATTAATAAATTAGAAAGTATGTTATTCTATTAAAGAGATTAATAAAGTGCTTATATAAGCAAAATATTCCTAAAATTGTACAAAATGAGATTGTCTTTCTCATACTTAAAACGTACTATGCCAAAAGAAAAATTCTTACAGAAACTAACTCACAAACACTTTAAAAACCAATCTGCACAAGTAAGATAAATCTTTGGCAAATAAGACAAGTTTAATATTTGGTTTAATGAAATAATTATGTCTGCTCTGATTTATCTGGGTTGATTATAATAGAAGCATACATTTTCTTCTACTTAGTTTGCTTTTTCCTATAATTATCAGGTTATGGGGCAAATAAACTAACATTATCCTTACATGATGTAAATTTACAATTAACAAAATTAAATCATGATTTTTACAACTTTATTTCATGCAATTTTTTTTTCAGTGCTGAAGTCTAAAAACAGGATTTCATACATGCTAGGGAAGCACTGTATCACTGAGTTACATCCCCAGTCCCCAAATAATTTTGTTTTATAGCATGCTGTAAACAAAATTCCCAAGTTCCTTAGGTAGAGGATGGAATGATAGTGTAGAGTGCTTGCCTAGCATTTGGGAAGCCCTGGGTCTAATCCCCAACATAACCAAAAAGCCAAGAAAAGAAAAAAGAAAGAAAGACAAAATTCTCACATAGTTTAAAACCTTGAACTATATTGAATTGAGTTAAATAGATATTCATTGAATATCTAGATAATTTCCAAATAGAATAAACTAACTTGTAATTAATTATATGCTCCAGAGGGGCCATATGTATGGGTAATATTAATGAATATGCTCACTTTTGCTGTTTTAAGAAGATGTAAAAGAGATGGTGTGTGGTTGCAGAAAATTGAATCCATGAAATTTTCTATTCTGAAATAATGCTAGTGTCTTGCAGAAAGTTCTCAATTATCCACTCCCCACACCCACTTTTCTCTGTGAATGAGAAGTCAGTTTCCCTGGTTAAAAATTATGGTTAACATGAGTAGTTGCAACTAAGGAGCAATAGTGATAGAAAAATCAAACACACAAGTATTTTGATTTTTCAAGGGGGGTGGTGGGGAGAGTCAGTAGTTTTCTCCTAAAACAA
Organism: Glaucomys volans; assembly: GCA_020662805.1. Lineage (NCBI taxonomy): Eukaryota > Metazoa > Chordata > Mammalia > Rodentia > Sciuridae > Glaucomys > Glaucomys volans. Next base: position 94,720 of record JAJEJO010001757.1, read on the forward strand.
TAGTTTTCAATCCTTTTGGTCTCCAGATGATTTCACACCTTTGGACTTGTTGAGGGCCCCAAAAGATGTCTTATATGTGGGTTATAACTACCAATAGCCTAAGAAATTAGAACTGAGGTTTTAAAATATTGATTTATTGCTTAATTTGAGGATATCTGTGATGAGCAAATTGCATGTTTACCTAAAAAATATCCTGGGATTATAAAACAGTTGTTTTGTCTTGTGGACCCCAAGAGATCTGGTCTAACGTAAACTGCCAGTTTGTTTCAGAAGATGATAAAGTGTAATGGAAGACAAATCTAGGAATGGGAGTACTACTTTCCTTTGGAGATAATACCTCTGTCAGAGAGAGGGTTATGAAATATGTTAGAATCTGAGTAAATTTAATTTTATGTTGGTGAGTTTGTTTCCCAGCTTTATCAGTGAATGCCTTTTTTTTTTAAGTTTAAATGGTTATTCTTTAGAATACTTTACAGAATTAAATGATTTTTTCTGCTTAGAGAGAAAAGATCATATGTCTTACATCAATTTTTGTTTTATGTCAACTTTATTATGTCCTTGGTTATTTAAGGGAAAAAAAGAAAGTTTCCTCATTTATGAAAGATGTAACATTTTTTACAATTGCATTACTGTCAATGTGTATTTTTAAATGTTTGTCACTCTGATTAAATAAGTAATCAAATATTATCTTTCAAACATTCATAAGCCAATCTTAAACAAGTACCCAAACTACCCTGAGAGGTTCTTTTTGGTTGCCTATTTTCTTTTTTAATTTTGCTGTTCCAAAATAGGACCCAAAATATGCAAAAAATAAAAATTTTCAGATATTTTTTACATCTAAAACCATCTTTGAGATTTCCCAGAAAGTACCTGGAGAAAAAAAAAAATTCTCAAGGTTGTTTTTTTCTTTTATAAAAAGAGAAGTATTAGAAATAATTCAGTTTGTTTGGTATGTGACTAATGCAAAGAGTTTCATGGGAAGAGCTGTCAGAAGAGGCACAGCCTGCCCTGAGTTAAATTTGTCTAAACGAGATAAATACTTCAGAAATGGTATGCTTTGTGGGATGTCCCCAGGGATTTTTCAGTGTTCTTACCTTCTCTAATATGTTTTCACCTCAGGGAAGCACTGATCAAAACTCATAAGCTATAGATCCTTTTAAGTTTTCCTGTATTTATTAGCATCCTGGCGATGCTTTGCCTGATGATATTAGGCAGCAGCAGTATGGTGTTATCAGTCATAAATTCAATTATTTGAAATGCTTACTTAGCCAAACCCTTACTTCTTTAATTAGAAGCTAGAGGCTTCTAGGCCATTGGTTCTCAATTGGGAATACTTACCCATGAAATTGTGGACTTACTTTCGGTATATTCTTGGTGTACTATGAATATTACATCTCAGGATTATTATGTTGTACCTCAAGGGTTTTTTTCTCTATAAAATTATATTTATATACTTTTAGAAAACAAATGTAGCATTCACTGACTTCCTTGGAAATGTGGAAATTGAGATCCTTCGAGATGTATTGCCTAAATTTTTCAAACAACTTTATCATTTTGCTTTACATGTCATAAGACTTTTCATATTTCAAAATTATCAGTAATAAATTAACCACAGCCAGAAGACTCTGCTATCTTCAGATGGCTTTTATTTTACTTTAACGTATCTCTGAGGTGATGCTATAAGATGAGGCCAGAGCTTATGTTAAAGAGGCACAATCAAAACCTCAGGAAAAGGACCCTCAAGGGTACAGGCTGAACATCCTAATCCAATAATCCAAAACCCATAATGCTCCAAAATGCAGGCTTCCTTGTGCACTGACACGATGTCACAAGTAGAAAGTGCCACACCTGACCTCATGGTTCAAGTCACAGTCAAAATGCAGATGCACTAGAAATATTGCATAAAATTACCTTCAGGCTGAATGTATAAGAGGTATATGAAACACAAATGAATGTCATGGTTAGATTTGGATCTCATCCCCAAGAGACTGAATTATGTATATGCAAATATTCCGAAATGAAAAACCTGCAACATTTTTGGTCCCAAGCATTTTGAATAAGGGATAGTCAACCTAAATTTCTAACTATTGACATTTCAAAGAATAGACTCGGAGGTCACACTTTTGAAGTGACATCCTTTAGACAGTTCTCAAACTGTACCAGTGACTGAGCCAAGATTACCAGAACTCTTTTTAGTAGAGACTGTTTGATGAGACTGCTAACCCCAAATGCAGAGGAACCAGATTTAATTATAAGACTGGATAAGTAGTGAGGGTAATGTTATTGTCATTATCTGCACTATTTTGAATTTTGTTTTAATGTTTTATTTTCTAGATCTTTGAGAAAGCGTTCTCTTTTTTTCTTTTGCTTCCATAACCCACAACAATTTAGTAAATTCTGCTTTTGTAAACCAAAATGAAGCTTTTGAAATGATATCTGATTCTTGCTGTGTTCTCAAAACTTGGATTCTCCACACTTTTCACAGCAATATCATTATTTGTGTGATTTTAGTAACAATTGGTCCTCCTTTAACCAGGATATTATTATATATTATTGACTGGCATATATTGATTAGATATATTGACTGGCAATCAAGGTCTTATCTGAAGTGTCATATCTGAGAAGGGTGGCCATTAATCAGCTGTGACCACTAATTTGCTTTGAGAAACGAAGGTTGACCTGATGGAGCCTAAGCCCACAGAGCCCTCCAGGGGAGCTGGCCTGGGTCCTGGCTGTTAGGATCCCTGACATTGTGAAGGTTGTTTCCCAGTAGACCAGGCAATTTAGGATATCTGGGGACCTTAAAAGGAGAGGAATTCACCCAAATTCATATGTACTGAAGGTGAAATTTGGTAGAGTTTCTTGGGATTGGTTTCCCAATTTTAAGATAATGAATAGAAGAGGCATTGGAATCCATCAGAGATTTCTTATTAAAATTCCCAGACAGGAATTAATTTCATGGCATTGATAGTTAGTGGCTCATTACTATATGGCTCAAGATTTGCAAATTTAAGGAACTCTAATACATCAACTGTCACCCTTGCTGCCTTTCTGTAAGCAACTAGGCCACAACTAATTGAAATAAATCTTATGTTGCGATTGAGAATTACCTTTCCTTGAGACTATACAATCAAAAAGAGGTAGGAGACTTCAAAATAGCTGCAAAAGACTGAAAAAGTATCCAAAAGATTTCTGGACTGGAAAATTGATGTCCAGAGTACACCACTTTGGCTAATCTGATTCTATGTGGTTTAAACGTTTATAATTGTTAAGTTATAAAATGATACCAATGCAAATAATTCTGACTAGTGGAGGAACAATTGATCCCCAACCCCTGTTATGGAAAAAGCCAGTTTGGCATTCATTGTAAATTTATTTCATGACCTACATATGTCTCTGCTCTTGGAATTCTCTTTGAACTAGTTGTAACATCTTACTGATTTCCCCATTAATTATAAGACATAGAAAATAGTTGACACATTTTTACTTTGTATATTTATGACCATCATGGTTTTATCTTTTAAAAAAGTACCATTCGCATGTTAAATTCTTCACTTTGTTTTTGATGTGTAAACTCTATTATATGCATTATTTATATGTAATTCTAATAAATTGTCAACAGTTGACTGGTTGACATAAGGTTAGTTTAGTAGACACTCGATTAAGCATTTATTAAATTTTGCTTCCTGTCTTGAAGTTAATAATTTAATTTTAGGTTTCAAACATTCTTGTAGATACTTGACAGCTCTTAAGCCCGAGATACTGTGCCTATGGGGCAGAAGAAAGAAAACAACTGAGTAGTCACTCAACAAATACTTGTCCAATAAACGAATGAGTGAATTGCAAATGATATCTATCATTTTGTTGGTACTTCTCAAGGGCCAAATGCTCCTATGTAGCCCAGAAATGAGGAATACAGTACGAGAAGTAAATTAAGTAGGAAGATTTGTTGAAAGTTATTTTTATCCTTTGATAGATGAGGAATGGGTAAACAAGTTTGAATACCTAGACTGGTATTAAAATAAAAGTATTAATAACATCTAACCCTAAGGGTGTCAAGATCATGAATATAACAAGCTTGGCACAGTTCCTGGCATAGAGCGAGTGCTCAATAAGTGGTCCTCTCCACCATGTTAGCCACCAGATTCTGGCTTCTCCCTCCTCAGTGACTACTCCGCAGTCATTGAACCACAGTAGGGGGATGGGGGGTAGAACTGGCTTAGGAAGGAAGAAATGGTGGTAGGAAGCCGTGATTTGCATAATCATTTGCATCTTAAGAAAACTCTTTTTATTTCACAAAGGAACAAATGGTTTGATGCAATCCAGTGACAATTTAAATAAATTCAAATTGGAAAGTTACAAGGGAGACTGCAGAAGGAAACAAAGTGAAGCCTTAGAGGATCCAAATCTCAGTGGCCCTGAGCCAAGCAGGCTCCAAATCTGCCTAGGCTCCAAATCTGCCTGAGCTCCTGATGTACTGAGCCTGAATATTTCTCCAAGGCTCAGCAAAACTGAAAAGGGGGAAGTGAGGGGATCATGGGGCATTTAGGGACCTGTATATACTGAGCCAAAAATGTACATCTGGGTCCTAAATATTTTTTTTTTTTTTTTTTTGTACTGGCGATTGAACCCACTTTACCACTGAGCTACATCCTCAGCTCTTTAATTTTGAAGGCACTTTACCACTGAGCTACATCCTCAGCTCTTTAATTTTTTTTTTTTTTTTTTTTAAAGAAAGGGTCTCTCTAAATTGCCCAGACTGACTTGGAACTTGTGGTCCTCCACTTCAGTCTCCCTAGTAGCTAAAATTACAAGTGTGTGCCAACACACCTAGCTGTAAAATCTTTCCTTCAGGAACTTATTTGACTGTAAATGGAGTAAAACCTGCTAAAGGGTTGTGGGACAGGGAAATACATCTCTCTCTTAAGTGCACAAGGTTCTGAAATCCAACTCAGCAAAAGCAGCCGCTGTGTCTTCAAGTTGCTTTTGAGGATGCTCATGGCCTTATTTAGCTACCATGTTCTGCAAAAAAGTGGAGACCAGGCTGCACTGGAACAGGCACAGAAAGCAGGGGTCTTAACTGATTCTCGGTGAGCAGGATTTGACCTACCCTTCCTTAGCTCTGGTCTTGTACTCAGTACTGGCCTCTGATAAGAGTTTGAGATGGTGCAAGAAGGGCTTGGAAGAAAGAGGGAGAGAGAAAGAGAGGACACCATTCAGGCAAACTCTAATTTTAATCACGACCTCCAATGAGGTATTCTAGACACCCAGTCCCACACCTGCACTTGAGACTTGGCCTTCTAAGTACAAGTGGAGGTACTGGGGAATGAAATTGACCAAATGATGTTAGATGCCTATTCGAATATGTCACAGTGTATCCCACTGTTGTGTATAATTACAAAACACCAATTTGTAAAAGAAAAAAAGATTAAAAATTTAAAAAAATAATAATAGATTGATCCCCTAAGGTTGTTGTAAGGATTAAATGAGATCAGCAAATGGGGTTAAAAGACTTCCTTGCAGGTTGTTTGAGATGAAATGAGATGATATGTGAAAACCCAGGCCTGGTGTCTGGTGTTAACAAACCCTTAACCAGTGGCTGGGGTGGTTGGAGTGAGAGTGGTAAGTCATCCCCTCTCCCCATTCATGATCTGAGTCAACTAGACACAAGAAAAATGGGAACAAAATGCTAGCTTTGCAGTCAGTAGAGACGGAATAGTGACAGAGGCCTGGACCTGCAGCCACGCAGCTTCCTCACATCTTACCTTAAAAGCAGGAAGAAGAGAAGTACAGCTCTGCACTGGGTTGTCCTAGGAGTAGAGTTAACATTCTTGATGGAAGCAGGAGGCCAGGAGAATAGGGTCTTCCTAATAGTAATTTATAGAACTACCCCTCAAACAGGTAGCACATGTGATTAGAAATAGCCTACAGCTATCCAGGCCTCATCCCTTCAACCTGTGTTCCTAAGACACTGACTTCACTTGCCCATGTGTTCACGTACTAGCAAGGAAGTCTCCATAGACCAGCTTTAAAGAGAAAGACAGATTGATCAATTTCTGAGTGATCAATTTCTCTTCCTAACACTATGCCACAGCCACACTTTCTATTTTCATCTGCAACCCTATACATGTCACAGCAACCTTTGAAGTACATCTTTTGGTTTTCTCCCCTCATCTGCTGTCCCTATGGACCAGGTGGGGTGCAGAAGGAAAACTGAAAACCAAGCTCACAGGGCCCCAGCCCCCTCTACTCTCTTCAACAGATGCTGATGTCCCCCAATAAGCCTGGCACAGGAATGGGACTGGCTTCTCCTGGTCTTGTCATGTTGAGCTTTCCATTGAATACTAGATTACTTCAAATCTTCCAGGCTTTCCTCAGAACACTGGATAAGCAAGTATGCTCTCACACACTAGTACACACAGACGTGCATGCATATACATGCTCGCATCATTCACACTCACCCCTCACTCTGAGCAGATGACATCCATATGACATTTCCCACTTCATATAGACAATAGTAACCACCATCTGGAAAGTCCTTCAGTGTCACACATTCAAAACTGTACTCCACCCCCATCCACCTTTCCTTTCCTGTCCTTTTTCTTCCATTCCTTCTACCCTAATAAGGAAGTTCAAGCTACAACAATCTAAGGCAAGTCCTCTCACCTGGTTTTGGGTGCCATCACCTCCTTCCCGGAATCTTTACTTTCCATGATCCTTTTTCTCTTTTGGTCATGCAACCTCTATGTTTCCACTGAATTTCCCCAATAAGTGCTCTCTCAATTGAAACAAAAAGTGCTCTTTCTTCCCCTGCCCTCCCCTACACCTGGCATCCTATTGCTCTCCTCCTCGTCGCAGCCAAACTTCTCAGAAGAGTTGTCCAGGCCCACTGGCTACATTCACCCACCTCTTGCTCAGTGCTCAGCCCACTCCAATCTGGCTCTTTGCTTCACCAACACAACTCACCAGTGATCTCCAAGGTGCTAATCCAGTGGGCAGTTTGCAGTTCTCATCTCACTGAGGCTCTGGGTAGCACTGCTTTCTCTGAAGACTCCCTTGGGTAACTCAAAGTGACTGGCCTCACAGCTTGACCCTAGAATGATCCTGATTCAGAACCCTTCAGCCCAGGAGTGGTGCCATCATCTAACTAGCTGTGCTAGCCAGAGTTAATCTGGAACCATCCCCATCACTTCCTTCTCTCACTCTCTCCATGCAATCCATCAACAAGTACCACGCCTTTGTTTTCTAAATGTTTCTTAGGTTCATCCCTTTCCTTCCATCCCCTGCCATCCCTTTCCAAGCCACCATCTTCTACCTGGTCAACAACACTGACCTCTTAATCTCTCTCTCTCTCTCTCTCTCTCTCACACACACACACACACACACACACACCCCACACACACACATACACATTTCCATTGCTCTTAGAATCTAGACCCAGGTCCTTAACAAAACTCATAAGGCCAGACCCCTGCAGGACCGCCATGTGTCTAATTTCAGGGGCGACCATTCAGATTATACTCTGGGGAGAGACTCCCTTGAAATTTTTCAGTGCACATCCTGCATAGCATATACCATACCCTGGGCCCTGGTCTATCTCTCTAGTCTCATCTTGGACCAGTCTTATTCTCTTTACTCAAGCCACATTCTAGTTTCTTAAATGGGTCCTGTTCACTCTGGACAACAATGTTCTTCTCTACCTGGTAGTGTCTTCTCCCCATCCCCAATTCCTTCTCTTGATCAGTTTTCAATAAAAAATCACATCCTCAAGGAAGCCATTAGTATTGTAAGGGTCCCAGAGTGTAAGGGCACACTCTGAGAGGGTGATTGAAGGGACACGTTCTAGGATGAGGGCAGGGTTAATGGAAACCAACAAGGGCTAGTGAAACACCCTGGGCTGTCATTCCTCAGTCTAAAGAAGCAAGAGGAGGAAGCAGGGCTTTTAGGAGAAGAGTTTCTTGATAGTAGCTGTGACCTGCTCCAGGAAAGCGGAACAACTGTGACCAGCTGCAGCCCAGCAGGGAAGGACCAGGGTGGAAATATCTCCACACCTCTCACCTCCATTCACTGCCGCAGTGCAGGGACCTCCCACTAGCCAAACCCACCCAGAGGTCAGAGAGCCCATGTTGCTCTATGGGCATCAGAGCATGGACCTGGAGGCAGGTGAAGGACGTACTGCTCACCTTCCCTCCTTCTCCACTAATCCAGTTCTATTCAACACATGCTTAACACAGCCTTCTTCTCCCCGTGTGTAATTATATTTTCTTCTGAGAGTATTTAACACCAATTTTTTATCAAGTAATTACTAATTTTTGATTGCATAATTATTTATTTCCAAATATGGATGTGACCAATCCATAAGTTCATGTAGGAAGGGACCATTGGATTCTCAGCACCTGGTGTGGAGGAGGAGCTCATCGCATCTGTTTAATGAGCAACCATTGCCGTTAACTGCTGATTATGCTTATGGGCTTCAGTACAGGTGTGTGAAGACTGAAGGAGAGTGGAACTGGGATGGACTGGACAGGCAAAGATCAGTGTGATGCTGAGTACAGATGAGGATCCTGCCTAGAGAGTGTCAGGGAAGTTTTGAACCTTCGTTTCCACCTTCAGTCCAAAGTCTGAATGAAGCCTCTGAACCAAAGTGCTGGGTTTTCTTCTGCCCCTTGGACATGAGTGATGAAAGGTTCTGATTGAACAAGGGTTTGTTTGGAGCAATGAATAAAATAAAAAACAAAAGAAATGCATCAGAATATGGAGTCGGTCTGTATCCTGCCCTGCTCTGATGCTGACTTTGAATAGTTAGTCATGAGGCTCCCTGGGTCTCAGTTTTCCATCTACCCAACAGGGGTCATGGCTAACCTTCCTACTCTGGTTCCTAGGAGGACTGGAGTGCTGGAGTGTTATCAGTGATTGTATTGTGTTCTCGGCTCTTGTGTCTCCACAAAGACAATTTCAAGCAAGATACAAGGCATAGTAAAAGCATAAAAAAGTCTATTAGAAAGAAGGAGTGGGGAGCACCTTGAAGAGGGAGAGTGGGTCCTCTCAGAGGGAAGAGCAATAACTCCCTTCTCTGTGTCCCAGATTTCACTGGACTTAAGGTAAGTGTCTGGAGGGTCCCGCCCAAGTACCGCCCCCTAGCTCTTGATTGACAGTTGGATTATATCAGATTTCTAAACCACTATTGCATATGTCTTACTCACAAGGGTCTAAGTAAAACCCATAGGGGCAAAATTTTATAATTACAATATGACTAAATAATATGCCAAGGACCTAAGTGCAACTTTAGTCATGTTGGCCATGCCAACTGATTTTATCTGGAACTTGATTCCACAGACCTTCCTTGAAGTGGTTGAGTTCTCCAGCCTCTGGTCAGACCAATCTGTCATTCTCTTATCAAAGGAGGAGTCTTAACTGGGCACGGTGGCTTACACCTGTAATCCCAGAGGCTCAGGAGGCTGAGGCAGGAGGACTTTGAGTTCAAAGCCAGCCTCAGCAAAAGCAAGGTGCTAAGCAACTCAGTGAGACCCTGTCTCTAAATAAAATACAAAATAGGGCTGGGGATGTGGCTCAGTGGTCAAGTGCCCCTCAGTCCAAACCCTGGTAACCCCCGCCCCCTCCCCCACCCCCGTAAAAAGGAGAATTCTTGGTCAAACAATTATATTGTCAGTTGTGTGAATATGTCATTAAGGGTAATTAGCTTCAGTTAGAGCAGGGCCAGAATGACTTTGTGTAAGTTGTTTCTTTAAAAACATATTGAGAGTTAGCATGGAGGCTCGGTCTATAGACTTCACCTCTCATTTCCGATGTTCCCACTGCTCGTGCCTACCTGTTCCCTATCAGTGGAATGTCATGATTTACATGAAAGGTAGTTTACAACTTTAAAGCATCAAATAATTGTTGGTCTAGGTTTCAGAGGCACAAAAATAGTTTTAATAAAGTTTACTTTCCAATCTTTGCTGGGGAGGACAATTATTCTGGAAGGAAAAATACATACCACTGGTACTCCCAAGCCTCATGGGACAGGGTTCACCAGGGCAGTTTCTAGACTGTTCCTGGGCAATGGGGACAGTAGGACAACTGTAAACAAATCTCTGGCTGTTTCTCACCACGTCCTCTTCCTCAGCTTGAGAGAAGTTCCCAAAAGGCAACCAGGATTATTGCCTCTGCTTTTCTATAAGTACGTGAATGCATATGCACTTATAGAAACACACACACACACACACACATACACAGACATCTGAGTTTCCCAGCGAGTTACTTGCTACTTATGAGTACGGACTTTGACCATGTGACGTCATCACCTCCAGCTGAATTCTCATTGGACCTGCAGTTCAATGCTTGATCCCTTCTGATTGATAAATAGCCTTTATCCGTGTCATCTTGACAATACTCATCAAGCACAAATGTTCCTTTTTCTTCTCTTTCTTTTCCTCCTTCTGGTTCATCTTTTCTGTGGATTTCCGATATCTCATAAAGTCATTGTGAATTTCCTCACCTCTCCAAACAGACAGCTCAGCACCATTAACTTTGTAATTTCATCTTTCAAAAATCTAATCTTTGTATTCCCTTCTCTACTTTCCTTAACTTTTTAATAACAGAGACATGTCAGAACAGAAATTGCATCTGGTCCAGAACAGGCTGCACTATTGATGGCACATATGCTGCTGAGGATAGCGTGGCTTCCCTTGGATTTGACACAAACCCAATCAGGATAGGAGAACCCTGAAGATATTAGTCTTTATCTGCAGCTTCACACATGGTTGTTAGGGAAGTAGGGATACATTGATGTGTGTGTGCTTCCCTTTAGTTCATACCAGAGAGACAGAGAGAGATCCCTGACATTGATCTCTTAAACAAGACATGTGAAGAGCCAAATGCCATCTGATAGGACAAGTATTTACTATGCCTGAAAACAGCCCTGAATGTCAGTCCAGGGGCCATGAAGACTCTGATCCAAAGCTGACCAACATTCATCAGAGCTACCAGCTCCTGTGAGCTGAGGATCAAGGACATTATTTCACACCAAACCGCAGACAAGAATTGTCTCACTGGCCTTGTAACCAAACTGAGCATTTTATTTTCATTTCTTGGATTCTCCACAGGCTCGTGTTCTTTAGGGCAAGCGTTGTGAGACCTTTTTATTCCCCTAAACTCTGATCTCCAGGCTGATCTTTCACAGATGGATTATAGGAACTGAGTTCTTGCAAGGATTCGCTAGCTCTTATCTAACAAGGAAATAGGAATCCCGAAGACCCGCAGGAATGTTACCGATAATCAAAAGCCACAAGAGGAGAGGAGAGACCCAACTGGGGACTGTGGTGAGGAAAAGCATTTTTGTAGCAGAATCATAGCAAACCACAAAGGGGAAGGGTGGGAAGCATGTCCACTAACAAGCTTGACAGTCACTCTGCAACTTGTCAAGAAGCCATGCTTGCTTCTGCAGCATCATTTTTTCAAATAGAAATTTCTGATTAACAGCTTCCTAGAGCGATGGTGTTTAATTGACACCAGCCACAAAGATGTTTGAGAAGTTTTATGTCCTGCCTTTTATATGAGATATTTCAAGTGCTGCTGCTGCAGGCAGCATTTGGGAACAGCTCTTTATCTGCCTGCCCCCTGACTCCCTAGTCCACCTTCTTTTCCAGGAAAGCCCTATCATCTGAGTCAGGCTGCCAGCTCTGAGGCTTCCGGGTTTGATTATATTGAGCAAGCTATTTAACCTTCATGCCTTCATATCCTCAGCTTCCTAAGATCTTAGAGAGAAAATAAATGAGAAAATGCATCTAAAGCTCTTATGTGGCCTGGGATTTTCGTGGCAAGCACTCATTAAATGTTAGCTCTCATTGCTGTCATTTTGACTCAGACCAGGCTCATTGGAGCTGAGCTGGAGTTGAGGGCTTCCTCCTGCCTTGGTCCCAGGAGAGTGAGGGCAAGGCAGGGCAGACAGAGTAATGCCCCCGCCCCGAAGATGTCCACATCCTAATTTCCCAGGACCTGCCAGTGTTGCCTTGCATAGCAAAGGGACTTTACCAATGTGATTGAGTTAAGGACCTTGAGATGGGGAAATTATCCTGGACTATGCAAGGCAGCCCAGTGTAATCACAGGGAATTTAAAAACAGAGGCAAGAGGATCCAAATCAACCAATATGGTAGCAATAGCAAAGGTCAGAGAGGATCCATGCTGCTGACTTTGAAGTGGAGAGGGGCACCATGAGCAGAGGAATGGAACTGGAAAAGGCCATGACCTGGATTCTTCCCTCAAGCAGCCCTAGAAAACAAACACACTGGGTCATGGCAGAGATCTGGGGGCCAGTATGGGAACAGAGGCATTAGCACAAAGGAATCTGCAGGGCAGCCCTGTGATGTGGACCCCATTCCATCAGAGGGCTCCTGGAGCCTTAGCCCACAGGAAAGAACAGCTGTTGGCATTCCTGTAAAGCCTAGGTGTCGATGGAGGCCCCATTAGTCCTCAAAGGCTTGGAGGTCACATATGCTATAGAGATCTCCCAAAGTGGCAGATGGTAAGTGAAAACTGAAAGTGTCTTAGAGTACAGGGCTGCGGGCTTCTCTCTCCTCAGAACACTCCAGAGGAAGGGTATGGTGGGAAAGCTCACTCACTTTGCATATCCTGCTGGGAACACCGGTGATAAAGTCAAAAGGTTTCTTCACACATGGCTTAGGACGCTCCATCTCATCTCTCCAGTCTCTGCACTTTGTAAATTTCTCCCACAAGTCAGCCCTGAAAAATACTTATTAAATGGAAGAAAGAATGAACAAATGAACAAGTAAAAAGAACCCCAATGTTGTTTTTAAAAACACCATTGCTGGGCTGGGGATATAGCTCAGTTGGTAGAGTGCCTGCCTCGCAAGCACAAGGCCCTGGGTTCAATCCCCAGCACCGCAAAAAAAAAAAACAAAAAAAACACTATTGCTCTTGAGTTGGAGGTAGGGGGAAGAGAATGAGATGAAGGGTGGGAAATTTTCCATTTTTACTCCTAGTCTTGCTAGGAAGAGCCTGAGTGAGCGAATCCCCTGTCTGCAGTCAGACATACTAGCAATGTCCTTGGGCCCAAAATGGAAAGGTAACTGAGCTGTGGTCACTGCTGCTGCAGTTGGTATGCAGGCAAATGCTCCCAGCGCATCTGAGATCTAAGGGGGTGGATGCTAATAACCCACAATCAACGTTGCGCTTGCCAGTGGCCAAAAGAAAAATGAACCTTTAATTGAGCAAGATTTGGCATCAATCAATGATGTGACTTTAGTCAGGCAAAACCAACAGATTTTTGAGCCTGACACCCAACTGTGTCACTCCACTGGGGTGAAAAATGCAAAGTCTGGAGCCAGGGCACATCTTACTAGGCCCAGGTCCACAATTCACTGTGAGAAAACACCTCTATCTGTGTTCAGATCTGCAGTTTTTTGTTTCCTAAATTATGTTCTAGCAGAGATTAACTTATTTTGTAATTCTGAGCCTCTTCACAGAAGGTTTGTGTTTTGCTATATGTTAAGGACAGTTTCTAAGAGACAATTGGCTTCAATAAAAATCTGCAGATTCCCAGCACTAGCCAGCTTGCTGAGAGAGAGGCGCTGAATTCACCCACAGTCGCAGCCCAGGGAAGCGTGTCTGACATGAGATGACAGCAGTGGGGGTGGCCCAGGGTTTGGATCTTCCTAAATCCCCACCTGGAACTAGAAAGAGCTACTAAGCAGTGACACCAAAAGACCTGGCGTTGGACATGACAACATGTATCACAGAACTGGCTAATGAGGTACTTCCAGGAGTTCCAAATACAAGCAGGTTAGGATGAATCACCAACAGCCATAAGCCCTGAGTGCTGTCAGCATTCATGAGGGGCTAAGTGAAGGCCCAGGGCCCCCCATACCCAGCAGAGGAGACCCCAAAACAGTAACAGATGGCAAGCAGAGCAAGCCTGGGAGCAGCAGCTGTAACCGGGAGGACTCTGTCCCATCCAGCCAGGGAGTGCACCGGCTCTGCTATGGGCTCTGAACTATGAACTTCAAACTTGACCTGCCAGGGCTCCCCTCTAGGATAAGGCCCCCAAGTGAGAGGAAACTTCTAGGAGGGGAATCAAAACCCACGCAGGGGAGCACTGCAAACTAATTCTGCATGCCCACAAAAAGCAGCAAAAATCCAGCTGCAGATGTTGGCACTGATGACCCTCCCAAGCAGATGCCCCACTGGCTCTCGCTTTCCCAGGCCCACCTGCTTTCAGGTCCTTTGTTGACCTACGTGGACACAATTTACAGCGCCAACACTCATCACTCTCTTGCAGATATGGTTTTGCATTCACCCTCTGGCTTCATGCATAAATCCAATCAATTAATCCTAATTCTGCTCTCTGGAGCCACAAAGAAGTCTCCTCCCTACTCCACATGACAGGTTTCAAATATTTAATGACAGCAATCAGGGGCCCTCTAAAAGCATCTCTTTTCAGGCCAGGCATTTCCGGTTTCTTTAAAAGCTCCCTCTAGGCTGTGGCTTCCAGAATCTTCAGCCTTGGCCACCTGCCTGCAGGCTTGTTGCACTTCAGGGAAGCAGCATAGTAGAAATAACAACCCTGAAGCCAGAGAGCTGTGCCTAAGATCTGGAACTTCCGCCTTCTACCTATTACCCTCTCTGAGCCTTGGTTTTCTCATTCACCACATTGCAAGGCCCAGCAAGATAACAAATGAATCCTCTGAGTATTCTAGAGCATGGTAAAAATAAACATAAATATTTCAGTGTTATTTCTCAAAGTTGTAATGTTGGTGATATCTCACGTTGCATCTCTGGAAGAGATCATTCCAGAAGTGTTCTGTTCCAGGGAGGATGCAGCTGGACCATCCTCTCCCTTGTTCTAGTCTCAAGGCTTCTCCTAATGCAGTTGAAGTTACGCAAACTTGGCAGGTCCTTATTGAGCTGGCGGTCAACTGAGCCAGAGACACTCCATTTATTTTAGGTTCTTAATTGTCTTAGACAAGGTCATACATAATATCACACATCACCTTAATGAAGAGAGCTGCTGTCAGCCTTGCAAAGGGCCTCCTATGCTGAATTAAATCGACCCATCATTCTGTCTCCAACTTGGTCCAAGGAGCGTTTTATCTGGGAGGAGACAGTGCACAGAGATTATCCTCTCTCACTTAGGAGTGTTGCAGGCCTAAGCATCTAATCTTCATTTGCCTCAACATCTTATTGATCTTCATCCCAAGAATCAATCTAAAAGTCCCTCTCATCTTTGGCCTCTTCTACCTCTTCTGGATTAAAAACTTTGTACCCACTGTAGGCTATAGCATGTCCTGCGACTCAACTCTGATTTCTGTTTTTCACATTTCACTGGGTATTCCGACCAATGTGCCAAGATGTGTTAAACACATCCACTACGGGTCCCCAGGTTCTTGATTGTTTAATTAATGCTCTCCGATTCAGCCATTTTTGAAAGTCGGCAATAATGTTTTAGGAAATGCATGTGATTAGCTATTTTAATGAAGGGTACTTTAAGAAATAAGAGGCAAAGCCTGTTATTCAGTTTGGTTAAATAAATGGAACCCTCTGGGAGCCTGTGTTTGACTCCTGGGGCCCAATCAACAGGCCAATGCCCATGTGGTGTCAGTTACTTTGAACAAGCAGCCTCGCAAGGACTAGTGCTGAAAATCAAAGCAGTCCCATTTTATTGGGGTCACTGGCCTGTGCACCCTGATACTGAGAATACACATAAGCACCCAAACGTACACTCTTCCCATGCACATATTCTTTCCCATATACATATGATTACCCTTACATCCCAAAGAATACTAACCTCTCACACATTATTAGTGAAAGGGTAACAATAATTTATTGCTGTGTAACAGTACCATCCAATCACGGAAAGGCAAGAAATAAATTCTCACCTCACAGGACTTCAAAGAGAAGGGAAGTTGGTTCTAGTTAACAGGCCCAATGGTCCAACTTCCTAGTGATGTTGATAGAACATCTACCAAACCACCTTTGGCATTTGAGAAGCTAAGCAAATGAAAGACCCTCCTGACATTCACGTCCATGTGGCTAGCTCCAGGACTTGTATGGATGATCCTAACTCAAAATGTGTTTACCAAATGTCCAGCCAAGATAGATGGATTTTCCTTGCTGCAGTTCCTCCCCTCCCTGTGCCCCTGATGCCATTGGTACTTTGTAGTTTCTGATTTCAGAGAACTGCAGGACATCTCCCAATGAGATTGCAAATTCTGTGAATAGAAGTGCTAGGTCTTCAAGTCCTTTCTTTCTCTCTTCATGCAGCTCTTAACCCCAAGACCTTCATAAAGCAAACACCAGATAGACATTGCCTGACAAGGCCTAATGTGAACTCAGATCTAGTGACATGATTTTAGACTTGAATTGCACAGTCCCTCACAAAAAGTGCTGTTTAAAGGGAGAGGCGGGGACTCAGACTCTTCCCTGTGAAAACATCTCTCCTTGCACTTACTACAGAATTTATGATTTATTTGTCCTTTGATGTATTTTTGCTTTGGCTGTATTTTGTTTTTGATCATGCCATTAGGGTTTAGTTACTCTAGCAGTTGAAGAGATAATTTTTTTAAATTGCCAGCATTCCAAAGAGTTTCAGGCCAAAAGGCATTCCTATGCAAGAAAGGCCAACTGTGGTTGGCCCAGGAATAAGAGCAGGGCAAGCCACTTACCTCAGTTAGAGACAGTCCCACCCTGTGAAGCAAGAAGTCAGCTTTCCATCTTGGCAGCCTATAACATGGCCATTGGTTGAGGCTGTGTCTTAATATTTTCCCTATCTTTCCAGTTTGGAATTATTTACATTTTACATTTATATTTTACATTTCACAATTGCTTGGGTATAACCTCCCAGGGATTTCAAGAAAGACAAGAGCAGATCAGAACAAAGGTACAGAAGATAAATTATCACAGACCATGAGAACAGGGTCAATTTGTGCTGAGGACTCTGCTAGCCTTGTGTCATGGGGCACCAGCCTGATGGCATGAGGCAGCTGGCTCTGTTCTAAAGCTAGATGCATCTGGAAATGATCTTTTGCAGTTTTCTCAGCCTCTCCCTGAGGCCAGACCTCACTGCCTTGCCTCATAAACCACAGACTTACACATTACTGGCCAAAGGGAATGATCTACCTGGTCTAGCACACCTCAGGCAATGATTTCACCATCAAGGACAGGTCACCATGTGTATAAACTGATCTCAAGCATAACAAAGGAGCATGCTAGAGAAGGAGACAAGCTCATCACCCATAGTCACTATCCCTTAGTGTGCCTTTGCCCAAATACAAAGTGACAACAGAGAAAGTACTTCATCCTAAGTCCCTCTCACAGGCAGCTAGCAGCTCCAGGGTGGTCTGCAGCAGAACTGCCTACAACAGTTGACAGATAGTAGTTTCTAGTTATGTTGACCAGGAGGTGACCCCAAAGATCCCAAGTGTAAGGGGGCCCAGATGAGAGCAATAAGCATCTCTCCTATGCCATCACATGCAGGGAATCTGGAAGGTCCCTCTCTTCACATCCACAGAACTAACCACCCACTTTATAAAGACTGAGTCCAAAGGTTCCTGGAAACAGCAGGGCAGACATGTTTGTTAAAAATTGGGAAAGACAAATAAGCAAAAGCAAGCAAAGTAAAACCAAAAGCACTGACCACTTCTCCAGCTAGCTAGGCTCCTAAACCTGCCTCCAGGAGCTGTATTCCACCAAAGCTCAGCCCTGACCCTGAGCCTAGCTGGATCCTTGCTGGTGATCATGTCCCAAGTTACTTCTATCATGAGAGATACCACTTCTCTATGCTATAAATCACCTTCTTATAAAAGCAAGAAAATCAAAAGGTACAATTAGGACCCAATCCAATTTGTTTGGTGACCCAGACACCAAACACAAGTCCAAGACAAAAAAGGGCCACTCCTATGCTCAGTCAGTTTGTCAACTGGGGAAAGAACATTGACGTGACCATTCAGAGACAGGGGCAACGTGAGCTTCACTAGTGGGTAGACACTCAGTAGGTGAAGCTTCACTAGTGGGTAGACACTCAGTAGGTGAAGGCACTCAGATAAGATCCCCCTCCATTCATAATTGAACCTAACCATGGCTCTGGCTCAGTAACATTTTGCCTGGTACTTGCTTGGGCATCCGACATTTCAGAATTTGGGAGATAGGCATGGTCAAGGTAGTGATATGGTTTCTGTGATTTCCTTTGGGAAAGGAAATAGAGTAAGGAAAGGTATTAGAGAGGAAGCATTTGACTACACAGAAACCACTCTTACAAATTTAAATAAAGGGAGATTTATCCTAGAGATCTGGATGAAATGGGATTCAAAGAGAAGGTGACAAAGTCGATTCGAAGCCTGGATCATTCTAAGGGCTTCTGAAATAATGCCTAGACCCTCCCCCTAGTGCCTGTAAATTGATACTGTTCTGCTTCCTGGTCCCTCTCTCTTCATTTTTCAAGAGAGGAAATCTATATGGCTTCTGACTGCTCAGAATTGGTTCCTTCTTAATCAACTGAATTGGGGTAGGCGGGGGACTGCATGGGAGAAGGACTACCCTGGGCTGGGGTAATATAAGTCCTCCAAAAAAGGGGTGTGGTGGCAAGAGAAGACTGACAGTTCTACTGCAGAAGGCCCTCCTATTTCACCCTTCAGAGATAGGGCAAGATTCTTTTTTGTATCACATCAACATGAACTAAATCTGAAGCCCTCCCAATCTGTCCATCAGGGCAACTTGAAGAGTGACCAGGTGCCTTCAGGTGAGTGCATAGATCATTTGAGAAAGCCAGAATAAGGATTCAAGGAAAGGACAAGAAGAGATACACATTGCAGATTAATTAAACAACTTCAAAGAGCAGACTCCCCTGCCCTCCCTCAGACGCTGTCTCAACTGTGTTCCCACCCAGAGGAATAGTTCATTGGTGGGGGGGGCCAGTGCATTACCTAGACTCATTCCAATTTGTCAAAGAGGCAAGAAGGGCAGGGCAGGAGTGGCTGGCTGACACACTATTATACAATCATCTGGAAATCTAATTTGTGGAACCAACAGCCATCTGTTTCATGGGTAATGTGCCAAGGTACCTGCCAACAACAGAACAGCTCTCTGCTGTTGGCTAACTAATTGCATCTATGGGACCAACACAGCATGCGACTCAACTAGTGGAACGTGATCATCCACTAAATTACCACTTCTGCTGGGGCTTTTCTCTGAGATTACAGAGTCCCTGACAGAGCAGCAGGGGATAGTGAAGCTGGGCTGTCCTGTGTCCCTCGGAATATGATAGGACTGTAGGTACAAGAGGCAAGCACCTTCCTGGAGCTATGCAGGAGATCAGGTTTGGCTCTAAGTTAATTTTTCTTTTCTGAGAAGCAGGGAAGCTGGGAAAGGAAGTCAGGGCCTAGAAGAACTTACACATTGATTTCAGTGCTTCCTTTTATACTTTCTCATCTATTTTTTCTTTCTTTTTGAAGATATCTTGTTTGGAGACTAAAATGAGTGGAATGCACAGGAGGTATAAAATCTACATCTTGACTCATCACTGCAGATGACATGGTGACCAACAGTTGTCTGATTTAAAATTTAGATTATAAATCCTTCTATGGCAATAAACTCCTTATAGGAAAAGTCCTCTTGTTCTTTGGTATCACCCACAGCAACCAGCACCCTGAAAGAAGTGAGCCAATAGTAGGTGGGCTTTCTACCACCTTGTGCACACTCTGCTCCCAGAACTTAGTCTACCCATAGGCATGGAGGTCCCCTAGAGTCTGGGCAGACTTGATCCTAGGTTTTGTAATGTTTAATGAATTGTCATGGAATGGACAAATATCCATTCTACCGAAAGGACTTAACCTCTAAATTCAACTGACAGCACATTTTTCATTACTGTTTTTTTGTCTTGTTCTTTAGAATATATGAACATCATCAAAAATGTACCAAGAACACCAAGCATTGTACAGACCTTAATATTAGCTGTTCTGACTTTTCAATGGACCAGAGACAGAGCTCCCATTATATACCTGTCTCCTGGGCTCTTTCCAACCTCATTAAATTCATATTGTGCTGGGTTGGCTCTGAGCTTTAGTGAGAAAAACACTTCCTGTTTTCCAGACAGAGCAGTGCCTAGCACACTGCCCTTGTGTGATGAATACTTAGCGATTATCTTAGTGCAACCAAGAGGAAAAAATAAGGGATTTATGCAGCAGGGGGGCGTATGCTTAGCACTCAAGGAGCTAAACTGCTAATAAGCAGCATGAGCCAAAGGCACTTCTGACTCCGGTCCTCCAGGGGTCAGCGCAGGGGTGGTGCATCAAAGCTGCTACAGAAAGGAGCTCAACAAGCAGAACAGCCATTAGGCTGGAACCACCATGAAAGATGAAGTCAGGAACATTCAAGAAGGTTGAATTAGCTTTATAGAGATGTCTCTGTTTCCCATGGGAACAGAGGTTTCTAGTGGTTTGGATTATCCCACAAAACAAAATAGCATGCAGACAGTCAGTTACAGAATGGATTATTCTATGTGGTGTTTTTGGTGCCTTTTCTTTTTTTTAATTTAAGAACTGAAAATAAAATTTTATGATTGTGTTTTGCTTAGATCTGGATGCACACGAACTGAGTGACGAATGTAGTGAAAGGAATGTCCAAGGATTTACAGTTCACTGTGCTGATGGTGACATCTGCCCCAGGAGGGTGCTCATGTCAAACAACTAGAAGTCCTATAAAATCAAACAAATGTCAAACAACTAGATGTCCTATAAAATCCCTGATTTGTAGTGTTTGCCACTTGTAATAGTGCAAATATTCCCGTTGTGGCAGAAGACAAGGTACTGACATGATGTATTGAACAAAGAGTTGACAAGAGATGTACACAGATACGATAGGTCTGAGAAGCCCAAAGCATAGATAATGGTAAAAGTCAAGAGGGTAGGAAGTAATGAGTTTTAAGTATTTATTACATTTATTTAAATGTAAATTTAAATGTAAATTTATACCATTTAATTTTGAAACGTGACTGTTTCAAACAACTGACCCACAAAATTCCTGAGGATTCAACATTCCTTTGCAGGACTATATGAGACACCCCAACCTACCACTGCAGCCACCACCCAGAGGCTGAATTCAGGTGACAAAAACCAGAATACCCACCAGCTTTGATGGAGCTTAGAATTTTACTTTTTTTTTTTTTTTTTAATCTCTGGTGCCACGAATACATTCAAAGAAATCAAATACTTTAAATAAAAATTGCTATATCAAAACATGATCTCAAGGAATACCTAAAGGATTCTAGTGTGCTTATGCACCATTAGAAATGAAATATTTGTCAATAAAATTCTCACACTGGTACAACATTGGTATCTTTAATGATATTTGATATGGAGTGAAAATTACAGTGGTGGAAAAATCACACTAAAGTGATCTACCATTAACAGAACTCTAAATTTAACTAAATTTAAAACCTTAAGCAATTTCAAGAATAATAAGAATTTTCAGGCTCTCTTAATTTATATTTTTATACTCAGTTTTATTGATGAAGCTTAAAAAAGAAAACACTGCGTTTTCTGACTGATGTCTCTGAGAGTATCTGAGAATATGTGGTTTTGTACAAAGGAAAAAAGGTAAAGATACGGCTTCCTCTCCCAGAGGAATCAGGCACAAATATGATTAAATAAGGTAGAACCGTCCCCTTCTTTTTATTCTGTGTATAAAGTTCTCCGCCAGCTCCAGAACTCTTGCTGGTCTACATTATTTCTACCTTAGGGGCCAAAATATGTTTTTTGAGGGGGTGCTGGCTGAGAAGTTTCTTCCTTTCCTTCAACCAGGGCCATTGCGTCTACTATGGTTCAAAATACAGTACACAAGCCCCTGTGTGGCTTTCTTCCCACCATCATCTACAAGGTGCTCATCTTCCAATCAGATCGTCACCATCAGAAGGGACAAGAAGCCAAGAGAGAAAAATGAGCAGTCGTGTGCATGCCGTGTTTTTCTGTCAAGAAATATGATGAGCTCTTTGGAGCTCACCTCCTGGGACGAAGCAGATGCTCGTGCAGACCTCCAGGAATAACGCCTCATTGTCTGCCTTTCCCACCCTTCGCTGTAAGGGCCTGGCAGCAGCGCTAGGGAGTCGCTCAGTCCCGTAATTCCAACGTGGGGTTCTGCTGCTCCTCCCACTTTCCCTGAGGCTGCCTTTCTCTCTTCATTCACACTGCCGGACCCCAGCTCCTGGGAAACATTAGGTGCCCAGTTCCCTAAATCTGGTGCCACTCCATTTCCCCACGCCTGCCTTTGTTAGGTTCCGGTGAAGAAAACCACATTAGACCTTTGTTCGAGTGTCACATATTTCAAATACAATGTAACTGGTGAAATGCTATCTTAAGCTGGCACTTATTCGACTCTTTTCTAATGGAGAGTTAAGGTCTGGTTCAAAACAGCAAAGTTGGCTGATTCTCATCTAGCAGTGGTTGCTAGGAAACCATTCTGTGGCAAATTAGAATGGCATAAGCTCCCGACTTCCCCATCTCGTGAACTCCTACAGAATTAACGTAGGCACCGTTCATTCAGTGGTGAATCAGTTCTATCCAGGGGTATCTTTTCTCTTTCACTGTTAAATTGTTACTTAAATAATTAACTTTTATTTATTGCTTTTGTCTTAGCTTAACACTCTCAAAGGATAAGTCTCTCTGCATGTGTACCTTTGAATCCCCATTCCCAGACGCCAAGTCACAGGACTTGAGCAGTATGCACTGATTGTGTTTGAAGGGAGGGGGCCACGGGGAAGAAATGCCTCCAGATTAGAAAATGAACAGTCGGAATATGTTCACTGGTAATTAATGAATTCACAGAGCTGTTTTCTTTCTTTGGCTTGTTTTTCTGCTTTTTGATCTTAAATTTGAGGCCACAGAAGAGAAAACTTGCTGTAATGTTGGAGAAGTGGTCTTGGGAATTGGTGCCATTTCCCTGGAGAAATATTTTGGTAATATTTGTTAAAATTGAAGGTGCACACACACTAAGACACACAGTCCACTGTGAGACGTATAAAATCACACACCTGGAGAAATCTGCTGACAGTTCACTCCAGTGTTGTCTGTAGTAGTTTAAAAAATTAAAACAATTAAATTTCCATCAAAAAGAATAGATAATGGGCTGGGGTTATGGCTCAGTGGTAGAGCGCCTGCCTGGCATGCGTGAGGTGCTGGGTGTGATTCTCACACCACATATAAATAAATAAGTTAAATAAGTGTCCCTCCAAAAAAAGAATAGATAAAAAATGGTGCCACATACTATACTGATCATTCCATAGTACACAATACTGTCACACGATGCCATATTATATAACAGTTAAAATAAGCTGGAGTAACATATGTCAATATGGTACATCACTTAGCAAAACAACCTTATTTGCAGAGAAATGTATACCATGCAATACCATTTATATCAAGCTTAAAGTATATCAAATGCAATTGTGTATGAATGTATTCTACAAAAATTTTTCACAAATATAATGGAAATAAAATCACTGAATTCACTACAGTGGTTCCTTTTGGGAAGAAGGAAGGACAAATGGTTCAGGACTATATATTTTTTCCTGTAATGTTTTATTTATGAAAAAATATATTCAAAGAATGCATAGCAAAATGTTAAGGCTGGACAAAGCTGGGTGGTAAGAACATGGACAACTTTAGGTTATTCTCCATGCTTGTTTATGTTTCATGTATTTATTTACTTTACTTTTAGAAATTTGCCTTAAGATGATAGAAGACCCAAAATTCTTTCACTTGGGCAAGGGAACATTGCATAGAGCTGTCACGGGAGAGATGGAGTCATTTTCAGTTCAGGGACTTGGTTCCCCAAGTTAGACTCATCAGAAGTTCTATCTACACATTAGAAAGCTCACATGAATTAGTCTTTTAAATATTGGTAATAAAACAAAAGAAGGTCAGACAATGGGATGCTTTTTTAATATAGTAAATAATAAATCTTTCTTTGTTTTGCTTTGTTTGAATAAAGTTAATTATAAAAGCAGTGCATCACTTTGGCAGGTAGCAATGCCTACAGCATCGGATCTGAGCTTTAATGAGCATAAAAATCTCCTGGGATACTTATTAAAATGCAGATTCCCCAACCCCATTTCCTCCCCCTCTAACTCAGTACACCAGGGTTGGGACCCTGTCATTTCCCTCTTTAGTGATCACCCCAGCTAGTTCTGGTCAGTGAGCAGGGTAACCAAAGAGCACCCAGGGACTCTCAGTCAGGTCGCCCTACCCATGAACCAAAGAACATCAGAGATTCTGAATATGAGAACACACTGCAAGCATTGCATTATATTAACAAATAAACAGCTCCTTGAAAATTCAAATCTATAAAATTATCATACACAGCACACTCTTCAGCACCCATCCGTTCATTCACCAGATATTTACTGAAAGTCTGTGATGTGCACAGCACTCCTTCCCTTGTCCTTAATTGTGCTCTATGTTAATTTCTTCACACATATCCATATGCAAAATTTTATATAAATGCATAAATATGGCTGGCTGATTCATCATCTTAGCTTTCTTACTTTTTCTTTTACCCCAAAGTAACACTGATGATATGCTAGGAATACTCTTCTTTGGGGGAAAAGGAGGGGTTTTGAGGGGGACTTTTAAAAATGTAGTATTTTGTCCTTTTCCTGGCTCATCCATCCCCTCCCACTTTCCTCCCTCTGCTATCCACATGAGGCATCCCTCACCCAGATAATCCACATCACAATATGTAGCCACCAGTCCTCTGCCAATAACTTTTCTTTTGGGGGAGACAATACCCATTTGCAAAAATAGAGACACAAAGAAGACAAAAGAGAAAAGTTTAAACGAATGGCACAGTACTGTAGTCACAGAGAGAAAAATACAGAGAAAAGACCCATCATCTTGCATACTGTAGGCATATGAGAAGCAGAAAATAGAGACCATAAGGAGTCATCAAGAAAATTCTGCCATTGCCTCTACATCATGGACCACCAGTGAAGAATCAGTTTAACACCTGGGTTCATTTGCTCAGGTTGTAAAGGAAACATCTTGCCCTCAGAGGCCAGAGGCAGGCCCTCCCTGCCCTGAGGTGGAGTTTCCAGACCGCAGGAGCACTGCGGGGCTGGAAGAAGGGGAAGGTCAGGCCAGCAAAGGCACAGTATTTAACGTAGCAAATGCCACCGTGATATTTGCAGGCACAATCATGTAAATGTTACTTGCTGTGAGAAATGCATTTCCGAAGCAGATGCTTCCCACCATCTATCCACTTGGCTGCCTCAGAATGAAGCAATTCCTTTCTCTGCCTCCCAGGAGGGTGTTAGCATGTCAGTGGCCTGGGATTGAGACTCGGCAGCCAACCGAAAGCAGCAGCTAACACCGTGCTCTTGGCTGGTGAAATGGGCTTCCGCTCGGAGGCAAGGAGGGAGGGGGTGGCAGAACTTGAACTTGCATGCTTTAGAGGACAAAGGTCAACACACTCCTTTGGGGTCAGCCCAGTGACTCCTCCATGAGGGGAAGTGAGGCTTTGGGTAAAAGTTGATCGCCTTGGTGAACCCAGAGTTAGAGTTTAACATGAGCAGCGGGGGTCGGGGAGATAAAAAGGCCAGAAAGCAGCGGCGCGGAGGCCAGCAGAGACCAAAACACAAGCAGCTGGGGTCAGGAGGCAAAGGGAGCCTGCATTCTGCCCAAGAGCTCTCATTTCTCCTTGTTGACTGGGCAGCTTTTTTTTATCAAAGATGACTTTTATTTTCTCAGTTCTCTTAGCAGAACAGGAATATAGTCATAGGGCTTCCTGGTCCTGGGCCAGTCCAGGCGTCAAGTGGAGAAAGATGGTCTGCTAAGCAAAGGAACCTGCAGCATGACCTTCACCACTGTCTGGGTCAGCTCCTCACCCACTCAATGAAGATAATCAGAACTCACTAAAATCCACAAAAATACTTGTTGCAGTCCCACAAAGTAGGATACTATAATTTAAAAGCCATCATACCTGGAATTGAATACCTAGAAAAACAGAATAAGATGGAGAGAAAATGATACATCAGTGGTTAAGTGTTCCCGATCTAACACTGGAGCACTGGGTGACACCAAGCAGGTCCCTTGCCCTTGCCCAGCCCCCATTCCTCACTTCCAGAATGAGGATATTGACATCTTCCCACTTAACTGATCTGAATGATGTTCACATGTGGTTACGATCACTAAAGCATTTTTGAAACAGTAAAGGTTATATAAAGATAAGGTATTTATGGCATTGCAGTAAATCATCTGCTACTAAAGATTTTAGAGAAGCCCATGACGAGGCCTCAAGAGAGAGGTATGACAGGAGAACTTTTAGGGAAGGTGCCAAGGCAGTGCTGTATGGGCTGAAGAAAGGGCCCCAGTGAGTCAACCAGAGAAGTGATGATTATGGGCTACAAGATCAAACAAAAGGTTGGGAGCTGAGTCGGTCCTGGAGCACTTAAATAATTGGACAAAGAGCCCAGGTGACCATAAAGGACACAATAGCTTTATAAGAGGAGAAAGGAAATTCACCTGTGCCCCAATGTAGTGGGATGTCTGTGAAGCTAAGCCTAAGTTTCCCATTCCTGAGAGGCCCCTAAGCATCCTCTGCCGGCCCCCACCACCTTTAACATGAGAGCGAACCAGAGGAGCCTTCCAACCTGCTGTCCCGCAGGTTCTTTTCATTAGGTTCCTCCTCCAAGGCCCCCAAGTTGTAGAAAATTTCCTACAATTAAACAAAAAGAAGCAAACAAAGTATCAAGTAGTAACTTAGCCACAATCAACCTACTACAAAACAGGAGAGAGTGTAAATGACAGATAAATAAATGTATGTTACTACTTTTTCCCTACCTACTGTTAATTTAAACTACAGATATAGGCTGGGGTGTAGCACAGTGATAGAATACTTACCTAGCATGAGAAAGGCCCTGGGTTTGATCCCAGAATCATTAAAAGGGGTGGGGGGAATACAGATGATTTCCAATCAGCTTTTCAGTTTAGCATGAGACAACCAGCATCACCACACCAAATAGTGTAGTTCTAACCAGAAAGCAAGGAAGCTTGACATTTTAGGTAGCATATTCATTCTTATCTGTGTAAATGTACAATTTCCAAGAGACTTTCAAAATAGTTCAGATGTTCAAATATCTCTATGAGATCTGGAAGTCCAAATCTCTAGGTTGTCTATCACTTTTTTGAGGGGAATCGATAGTATTTCCTTAACAACAGGAAAGTTTAAAAAAAAAAGTGTGGTCAATTTTGAACATGATATTTAGAAGTGACATAAAGATGCCTGAGGATCATCAGAGATGTTAACCTCATTTCCCGTGTGCTTCAGAGCAGGGACCCTGCTGAAGTCACTAGGGAAGTCCGTTGAAGGGACTCAGTAGTGATCCCTCAGTTGCTCTACTCAGAAGCACCCCAAAACTTGTGCTACTTCCCACCCTGACAGACTCCAACCTCCAACCAAGAGTCTTAACTGTATCTTCATTTCAACCCAAGCAGGAATATGTTCTGAGTTTCTTCCAGGCCAGGACAGCTGGACAAGAAGGAAAACAGAGGGTCCATCCTATTCCATTGGGCTGACTTGCCTGGAACCATTTGGCTCAACCTGGAATTCCATTTTCCTGCCTCCTGGTCCATTTCACTTTCTACTGCTTCATTGAATGGCAGAAATTTTAATGTACTGGTATAAAATAAAATTAATCTCAGAATTTCTACCATGGTTTTCCCAAAGCACTGTTGTAATTTTATAAGTTTTCAGACTTAAAAGAAGAAATAAAAGTTGGAGAAAAAGAATGTACTAGAAGCTGCCGTACACATTGACACAAGCCATAATCCCAGCGGCTTAGGAGGCTAAGGTAGGAAGATGGTGAGTTCAAAACCAGTCTTAGCAACTTAGTAAGACCCTAAGCAACTCAATGAGATCCTGTCTCTAAACAAAATATAAAAAAGGGCTGGGGATATGACTTAGTGGTTAAATACCCCTGGGTTCAATCTCTGGTAAAAAAAAAAAAGAGAGAGAGAATTATTGGAAGCTCTCTAATAAAGACAAAGAAAGTCCTCTGGATTCCAGAGGAATAAACCAGGGAGAAAGATCCCTATTGAAAAGAAGAATTGTTCATTGATGGGAATGTCCCTTGAGCCACTTACCTATCTACTGGGTCATCTCCTGACTGCTCAGGACCAGCTGCCAGGAAAGATTCCCACACAGATGGCTGGTGTGGGTCACCTTGCACACTAGCATCTGCATGCTGGTGTCCTGAATCATTTCATAAGATGGATAGAAATTCTTCCTCCCAGGCCCAGTCTCCCATATATAAACAGATGACAGAGCTTCTGAATCCATGGAACTGAGACACCAACCTGGGACTGCAGATCCCCTGAAGTGCAAACCCAAGTGAAGTGTGGAGCCAAAGCAGCCTCTCAGCCACTGTTCTCAGACCACCTTATCCACACTGGCTGGTCTGCAGCACAAAGGTTGGGAAGGAAGGCAGTAGAGTGGGTGAGGACATCAGCTTTGATGTCAGGAGGCTGGCACTAGTTCCGCAACTCATGCAGATAGCTCAGCCACTCTTAGTCTCAGGGTCCCCAACGACAAAGGATTGGTAGTGATAACAATAATACCTACTTCCAAGGGTCATTGTGAGGATTAAATGGTGCTTAGCACGGCAGCTGGCACATTGTAAACGCTCCATAAATGTTAGCTGTTGCTATTAATACCCAGCAGGCTTCCACAGGGCTGCTTTGGCAAGGTCACTACATTACGTTTTGCGAAACTGAAACAGTCTTCTTTAAACACTGTCCTTCAGCACCCTGGCCAGAGACCTCCAGAGCCCTGGTGAGGTCACTTTATTAGACTTTATGGGACAGGATCAGAGGACATCCTGCCAGTGCCTTGGTCTTCAGCCCTCATGACCAGCCCATGGACCTGTCTGTCTCTCCAGGGGACTGGGAGCTCAGAACTTCAATCACCTATAAATGGCAACAGATCAGGAAGCAAAACCAGTGCACCCTCTGTCACTGTGGGTTATTTCAAGCAAAGGAAATCCTTTGATGGTCAACAGGGAGCCCTTAATTCTAATCTCTGTTCTGGCCAGTTCCCAGGGTGATGGGAGACTTGTCTGCTTCATGCAATAGAGACCCAAGATCTGACGAGAGAAGTGTCATTGAGGACTGACCCAGCCTCTCACGTCTCATTCCTCTCCTCTCCCAGAGGGAATTCAGGGTGGAAAACTGAGTTGGTTTCAAAATGCTGGTATAATGAGGGCTTCTGGAGACAGCTGGGGCAGCTGTGACTCCAGAGCCTTTGACAGAAAGGGGAGCCAACAAAATGTCTCTGAGCCATTTTAAAAATTGTCTTCTTGAAGCTTCCAGAGCATTCCAAAAGTAAATAAATAAATACAAATAATAAAAGCAAAGGGTATGAAAGTTACAATTGGAAGGGAGCTTGCAGATGACATATCTTTTGAGGATGATGAAACCAGGATGGGAAAGATGAGGCGTGTTTCTCTGATCACAGTCAGGTGGAAGCAGACGTAAGCAAATAATGGAAAGGACATAGCAGCTAACGGTTATGGTGTGCAGATCTTATAAAGACCTTGAAAATCTTATTTAACCTCTTTGTGCCTCAGTTTACCATCTGTGAAATAAAGATACTAATTGTGCCTACCTTGGCCTTGAACTGGATTAATAGAGATTACAGATTGAGGGTCCCTGAGGACATGCCTGCAGCCAGTCATGTTCTGCATCCATGGCTCTGGGTGCCCTCACTCCAATCTTCAAGTGGAAGAGGATGCTCTAGGAAGGAGTTGACAAGTTCCTTGTGTCAAAGTTATGTACCAGAGTCTCTCCTCTGATTTAGTAATGCCACCTGGTCATCTGTTGGGGACTAGACTGGCCATGGGAATCCCTTCCTTTCTCTGTCATCTAGAGTGTAGAGCCAGCTCTGGGCACCAGAGGATTTCCTTAGCATATCTGCAGAGGTCATGTTTCCATGGTGCTCATGCAGACTTCCAGAACCCGAGTGTCCACAGGGACCGACACTGATTTTTATTAACTAGTGCCCTGATTTTAGGTCTTCTCCTAAATCTGATTGATTGGGTGGTGGGGGACCAGAGGATACAGCATGCTGTAATCACCAGAGGCATTTAATGCTTGAAAGTGGATATTTTCAAATAGATTGGAAATAATTAGACTTGGGAAGAAAATACATGCACAGTTTGTGCTATGATGGGC
Source organism: Glaucomys volans (assembly GCA_020662805.1). Taxonomy (NCBI): domain Eukaryota; kingdom Metazoa; phylum Chordata; class Mammalia; order Rodentia; family Sciuridae; genus Glaucomys; species Glaucomys volans. Next base: position 124,948 of record JAJEJO010001757.1, read on the forward strand.
TGAACATGCAGGACGCTCTTGCTTCACCTTCTTTGTTCCCTTCTCTTTCTGTTTCCTCTACATCCTTGATGATCTTGTTTACTTATCTCCCTCAACAATCATCTGGAGGTTCGTGATGCCCATGGGCAGGTTTCTAGCTCCACTTTTTCCTTTATCTTGGTTCCACACTTCCAGCTTCTCCTGATCATCTTGCCCCAGCAATGTGGCACCAGCTTCTCTAACTCAGGATTACAGAATTAAATTCGCCAAGTACCTCCCTCTGAAGTCTCTTTCTGAGCTCTGCTCCTCCACTGGGGCATCATAAACTCTCATCCATGGAATTTGAGTCACCTCATCAATCCCACTTTCCAGCCCCCAATATTCCATGAGCTTCCAAGTCTTGTCAATTCTACCCTCAAAGGTCTCTTGCTTTTGTCCTCTCCTTTCTGCTACCACCATCACTGCCACTAGGCTAACTGTGGCCTTGATTACTCCTAGATGAACCATTGCAATAGTCTCCCAACAGGGCTACCAGTCTCATCTATTCTCTGTCCCCACCCCAGTCCTTTCCAGATTCTGTTTGCAGATTAGTCATCCAAAAGGTCATATTTAATTATATCATCCATTCGTATGGGGAAAAAGACTATTTACTCCAGTCATTGTCTCCTGAATAAAATGCTAATTCCTTAGCCCTCAAAAGTTGGGGGGAGTTGTCTAGAATAAGTCTTTCCTCGTGAGCCAACTCTAAGTGATCAGTGGTAGCTGCATGGACAGAGTGTAGTGAGAAAAGGATCCTTAGACTCTGCACAGAGATCATGGAAAAGATTGCCAGGCTCTATTGGTCATGTCTTCCCTGAGCCCTGAAGAGGGCAATGGGATACCCATGCCTCCAGTGGGCCACCTGCTTCCAGGACTGCCATCACATGAACTGCCATTATCATCTTTTCAACCTTAGAGCTCTTCAGTCTCTTATGTGCTACACACAAACACACGCGTGCGCATACACACACAATCACAGTCCTGGTCTCCAAACCTCTCCTATACCCTCCCTTCTGTGCATAGTTTGTGCTGTCCTTCCTTCCCAGCCAAATGTACCTCCTACCACCATTAGGCTTCACAACCATTCCATCTGTTCCCTTAGAAGGTTCCTACTTTTCCCAAGTAAAGTGATGTTTTCCTTAAACTCCTTAATTTATAGTCCCTCTCTGGCATCATACCTCCCTTTCCATCAGCAACTTAAAAGCAGAAGCCATCTGGCTTGTCCAGTGTTTTGCAGATGATAGACAAATATTTGTTGAATGAATGAGTAGATATTCGATTGTGATGTGTGTCTCCAATAAGGGCACTATCCATCAACTATTTTTCAATTAGGTTAATAATACAAGAATCATAACCAAAATATTGGATAGTTATTAACAATCAAAGCTAAAACAGAATTACAAGCTGGGCTCTGACTCACCTGCCCTTCCCTTTATTCCAAAACTCTGGGAACTTCATTATTGAGCAGTCTGGTCCCTTCTCTTGCTGGGCTGGCTAAGAGCACATGTGTGGAGGATAATTGAACCTCTCCAGGGCCTGTACTCCACTGAAGCACACAGTGAAGCCTTGGAGAATTGTCTTGGCAGTGCGATGCCATTTGGGGAATGTGTGCTGGTTTTGTTGCAGATGGTGTGTTGTTGCAGCTTTGCCTCCTGCAAGTTCACATTCATCGTTCTCCTCTGGTTTTCCAAGACTCAATTAGTTGACTCCAAGTAACCCCAAATTAAAAGGAAAAAAATACCCCATACCCTGATCAAATACACTAAAAAGTTGGGTAGGGTGTGTTGGGCTGGGGATGTGGCTCAGTGGTAGAGACTTTGCCCAGTATGTGTCAGGCTTTAGGTCCAATCCCTAGGACAAAAAAAAAAAAAAAAAAAGACATCTATTGGTATCACCTGTACACAGCCCAGAGTTGGTAGAGACCAGGGGTCCCCCTAACTAACTAAGCATCAAAGATCACAGCAGAGACTTTTTTCCAAAACTACATGTTAATTCCTCAGCTCTCTCCTATGAAAGTATGATTTAGTGAGTCTAGAATGGATCCTTGAAATACACATTTTAGAAAATCTTTGCAGGCAATTCTGGTATGTAGGCATTTTGGGAAGCCACTGGGATAGAGGGGGAATATATGGAGAACAGGGTCACTCTAAGGAGCGGAGGGGGCCCTGCACTTGCCCACCAGTCTTGAAGCCTACACACAATACTTCCAACCCCTGCCCATACCATTCCATCTGTTCCTCTCTTTCAGGGTAGTGATTCTCCAATGTGCTGTGCTAGAAGCCTTATCAGGAGAGATTGCTGAACATGTGGATTCCTAGTCCCCTCATTCTTAGGCAGTAGGTTTGGGGGCCTCAGGAATCCATTACATCTAGTAAATTTTCCATGGGAACCTACTTATAGGAGGCTGAAGGACCACTCAGGGCAAACCCTGTTTTTACAGATTGGAGTCCAAGCCTGGCTTTGGGCTGCCCCATGCCTGCAGTATTAGCTTTCAAGGATGGTCCCAAGAGCCCCCTCCTACTACTTCAGCACACAGCAGCCTCCCTAAAGGACCCACTGTGATCAGCAGAAATGACTATGATGTCTTGGTTCCTTGGTGCCCACAGACACACAGCCAGCTTGCAGTCCTGAAACATGTAAGAATCCCTTTGCCTAAAGGGACAGAAAAATTGAACCAGCAGCAACACGCTGCTCACATTCTCATCAACTGCACAGCCAGCAGGCTCTCCACGAGGGAGGTGATGATAAGGTCATGAGGGATAATTGCATTTTCTCCTCTCCAAGCCCAGATAGATGCTCCCACTTCTATATGGCTTTCTCCCGTGACTGCCAGCCAAAGTGGTCTCTCCTTACTCTGAACTACTGAAAATGCGTTGTGCTCTTCTTAAAGTCTTGCATTGCCTTTAATAAAGGTGCGTTTTCAGATAGCCAGTACATCTGGGCACCACTTGGGGCAAAATCAGGCCTTCTTGCCCTCTGGCCTGCCTCACCCTCACCCTAGTCCTAGGACCTAGGACCAATAGGCATTGAGATTGAGTCCTCGCCACCTTGAGCTCAGGTAGCATGATGAAGGTGTGCTGGTTATCAGCTGTGTGGTCACAGTTGGAACCAGCACTATCTCAGCTATCTCATGTGGGTGTTTCCTCGGGAATTACACCATAACCTTCTTTACCTCCCATGACCCTGACTAATGGACTGTCTTGCAATTCCTAGGAACAACAAATTCTTCCAGGCTTGGTGACCATGTGTGCCTTGTCTATCCATTGCTATGAATGCATTTGGTATGCTGGGTGGGAAATGTAGGACTTGGTTCTCTTTTTCAACTGAAGTACTGATGTGTATTCCTGCCATTTGTGTGAGTGAGTGGGGGGGGGGAGCACTATTACTGTCTAACAAACCATCCAAAAACATAGTGACTTGAAATAGTAAGCACTGATTGTTGGGTCAGCCAGGACACCTCCTGGTCTCAATTGGACTCTCTCATGCATCTGCAGTCAGCAGGCTGCATTTGGGGGTCCACAGGTTGTAAAATAATCTTTAATGTCTCAAGCTAGGGTGATTGGCTTTCCTCCAGGTGGCCTTTATTCTCCCAACAGACACCAGACTTGTCCTTAGGATGCTGGGGCTCTAAAAGGGTGACAGAAGTGCCCATTGCCTCTGGAGGCACAGACTCCAAATTGGTACCCATCACTCCTGCCCCATGTTGTTGACCAGAAGGCCAGCCTAGACTCAAGGACAAGAGAAAGAGATTCCTTCTCTTCTATTGTGAAAATTGCAAACACTGATTAAAATAAAAGTGGATATAGGAGGGGAGAAATTTGAACCATTTTGTCAATAGCCACAATTTGGAAAAATTCAGGGCCATGAAAGAGTTTTTCTTAAGAGTCACATGAGGCTCAGGGGTATAGTTCAATGATAGAGAGCTTGCCTAGCATGCATGTGGCCCTGGGTTCAATCCCCAGCACCAGAACATATACATATCAATCTTAAAAGCCACTTGGGCTCACTTTGCCATTAAGAAGCTAATTTCTAATTATGTTAATGCCTGATGAGGGACTGAGTGGGTGAGTGAATCCTCAGCTGTGGACTTAAGCTCTGCCGTTCCACCCCCACCCCTGCATAGCCTCAGGACTTCCACACCAGCTGCTGGAGCCCCTGGGTTTCTCCCTCACAGATTCCCATCGCAATTGGAGAACCCGGGATTCAGGGTTTTCCCAAGGCCAGCAGGGTAAATTGAGATCAGCAGCAATGTGGTCTAGGCATTGTAACCCAATGCCAGAAAGATGCTGCCAACCGCACAGAGCTCAGCAGAATAACAGGACTCCTCCCTGGGGCCATGTAGCCCCAGCCGTTGCTGAGCCCAGATAATAAATACACAGTGATATCCTTTTTAAAAACAAGTGGCACCAATAAGCCCGACAAGAGAACACAGGGTATACATCTGAATCATACCTGGGAACATGATCCTAACACCAACAGGAGGAAAGCTCTCTGAGTTTCCCAGGCAACACAAGCAGGTCAGAGACCAGGGAGAGGACTCTAGACACTTCCACCCTCTCTTCCTCCCCACTCATCACATATCCAGAGACTCTGCAGCCACATAGCTTCTAATCTGCACTCTCCCATGTCTTGTATTTCAATGGTTGCCTCTATGTTTTGGTTTTAGAACTTGAAATGTCCAGTGTTTCCAATGTGGGGATGCAAGTGGCTCCATCCAAAAGATATAATTCATTAGTGCACTAAGTGGTAGGCATGGGGGACACTGCAACATCAGACCTGCCTGTGTGCTTGAAGACTATCTCTTCTCCCCTCCCACCCGCCCTCCTTGGTCCTTCACTCTCAGATCAGCCAAACCCAGTCCAGCCCAACATCTAAAGGAACCTGACCATGGGCCCCTTGGCTGTGTATTCACTGGAACCCCAAGAGCTTCCTTACCACTCTGAGTCTAGGCAGCTTATCTTTTCCCTTTCTAAAAAGCCAGCAGGGGGAGCAGCAAAGCCCCCAGCCTTGTTTTTATTTTTAACATCTGTCTCCTACATACATTATTCATGATCCTGTCATCCCCCATGTTACTGTGATCAATTTGTTCATTTCAGAAACAAGAGTGTGGTTCGAAAAGAAAAAAAAAAGTCCCAAATACTAAATAATTAACTCGAGGACATCTTCCAAGAAAAATACAAGAATTCAAAAGAGTAATCTTCCACTTGAACGATTTGGGCCTCTATTAATTATAACTTCTTATTCACTGTGATTAATGATTGCTAGGATGACATTTAGAAACGAAAGTGGGGGAAGAATATCAAGGGGAAACTTGTCCTCATGATAAGATCTAGCCATGGAACAGTCCTTCCCAGGGGAAGTGGCAGGACTTCATGTCAGGATCCTTTGAAAAACAATCCTAGCAAAAACTGAGAGAACTTGCTGGAAGGAGCAATTGTCCTCTAGGGAGAGTTTAGAAATGACCTAAATCATTTACATTCCTGCTTTCTGAATTGACTGACAGCTGGGATAATGGCGGTGACAACAACAGTAACAAATATAGACAACACACATTTGAAGAGAAGATTTATTTATTTTATATTTAAAATAAATCATTGCTACCAGCTTAATGACTTACCATGAAACTTAGCAGTTTTGTGTTGGGAGCCTTTCTTAGAAAAGGCTTTCTATTTGATCTTTTATCTTTCTCTCTAGGGGCTAGATTAATGTATAATGTGGATCACCTGCTAAACCTAATGCACAATGTGCAATATAACTCAGATGACAGCCTATAACTTAGGAGGAAACCCTCTGAGACACAATCTTCATTATCTCTCAGAACATGCTAGAGTTCCAGGGTGTGTTTTCCAGAGTGGCAAGGAATTGTTGGCAACTCAATGCCACTGAGAAGGAGATGCACCAGATCCATGTGATATTTAATGACAACTGTTGCTCAGCATTCACGTGAGCTCCCCGAAACTCGGCAGCTCCAATTACCAAACAATTTCTTGGCAGGGTCTCCAGGCTTTGCCTGGTTTCAGCCTGCAAGGGAGCCAAAGACCCCAAGACCCCAAAGCTGTGCACCCCTGCTGGCCCCCATAGCTCCTCCTGAGGAAGTCACTTACTTGGGCACTGCTTCTGCCCAGTCCAGGAGCAGTGTTCGGGGTTACTGCCCTCTCAGACGTGCTCATTCAGTGGCCTCATCCACCCCAATCTTCCCCATTTAGACTCTGCGATTGGTTCCAATGTAGATTTCACTCAAGTCTCAGCCTGAGCTCCTAACAGGTGTGGCCTCAGTTGGGTCTAGGGGAAGGGTGACTGGAATGAGAGGGCCATTCTGGCTTCAACTTCTTCCTCTCTCATTCTTCCTGCAGGTTTTACCCAGAGTGGGCTGTCAGTGAGTACGAAGTGAGATTTATTAGCCTTTCTCTCTCTCTCTTTTTTTTTTTTTTTTTTTGCTTTGCTTTGCTGGGCATCAAACCCAAGGTCTTGTGCACACCAAGCAAGTGCTGTGCCACTGAGCTACCTCTCCAGCTTCTCTCCATCTTTAAACCCTGTCAAGCTCCTTCCTCACTCTCTAGAGGACTACTTCAGATCAGCCTTTTCTGTGTTGCATCTGTGGGTTCCAGCCCATTCTGAGTCTTTGACTAGACTGCATCAATTTAAAGCTGTTCTTGCCAGGTATGCCTATAATCCCAGCAGCTCAGCAGGCTGAGGCAGGAGGATCACAAGTTCAAAGCCAGCCTCAGCAAAACCAAGGCACTAAGTAACTCTAAATAAAATACAAAATAGGGCTGGGGATGTGGCTCACTGGTGGAGTGCCCCTGAGTTCAATCCCCGGTATAAAAACAAACCAACCAACCAAAAAACTCAACTTTTTAATGCTGCTCTTATCCCCGTGAATAGGAACATTTCTAGGCAACTTTATTGTGGTTTATTGCTTATTTTTGCTTAACTATATGCCCCAGAAGGGCAAGAACATCTCTTCTAAAACTCCATTGACATCTGCAGTGGATGCCAGTTGAATGCAGGTCTCTATCACTAAAGTCCCAGGGACACTTTATGTACACTAGAACAACACCCCTCCTGCCATGCAAGAAGGTGGCACCTGGATCCTGAACTAAATCTCCTGACTGGCCCTCCCTCCACCCCAGCACTCCCTGTTCCCTTGGTCTTTCCTGTTTAAAGCCAAGATTATGCTACCTCCTCACCCAGGTTTGAGAGGAGTTTGGGAAATCAAAAGTGCCTTAAATCAGTATTTTGAGGGCAGAACCAAATTCAGGAATGGAAGCAGCCGTCCAGCTCTAGTCTATTAAGGCCTGACTTGCTTGGCTTGGTTCTATAAGTAAACAGTTTTCTCAGCTGGGATGGATTTATGGGCCTGCCAAGGACTTTCGCAGTTAACTAGACCAGCCTCCAAATCCCTTTCTGTTTTGGGGTCTTGCCAGGGGCAAAGTCCTTCATCTGAAGGAGATGAGATTATCTACTTTGCCCCCCAAAAATCACAGCTGTCTTCTGAAGCCAGGCATCTCCAACTCAATTCTGTGAACATAGTGTGCTGAGAAAAGAGAGTTTAAAATGACACCAGGGTTCTCCAAGATGTTTCCCACAAGCTTCCAATGCTGGCATCCCAGGGAAGAGAGCGACAGGCTAGGAATTTAAGTAATTAGATTTCCTGAAATGAACTAACACATCCCATGCTGAGCAGTGAGGGTAAGCAGGGTGTTCTCAGCCCATCAGCATTAATCAACCTTTTTTTTTTTTTTTTTTGCACCTGATCCACTTAAGCCAGTAAGTCCCAGATGTCACCACACATCTGTGCCTTGAAGAAAGGGTCCTGCGCTCCCAGCAAGGGTGTCTATGACCCCTCAGGCCCTCCCTCCCTTCTCACACTGGTCAAACTCTGTCAATTAAACAAAAAAGAGAAACAGAACTCCACATGCCCCTGGTGTGTAGAGTGTCACCCTGGTGCCATCTGCCTCTTCTCTTTGCTAACCCTGTCAGACCGCCCTGCTGTCCCTCCCAGGAGATTGTTCTCCAGCCCCAGTGGGCACTGCTTTGGGGTTTTCAAAAGAGTACAGCAGATACCCCAAGCCTTCTGAGGCCAAAGGTCTTCTCCTTTGCTGGGCTGGGTGCCTGAAATGCTACCTTCTGGCCATATCTGTTGCCTCATCTGCATCTGCTGTTGCTCATCTCCTGTGCTCCATCTGTTAGAACCATGGCCCTCCTTCATGGAGCCCTATCTTTGTTCTCCTAAATAGAGAAGGGGGGTCATCCTTCCTCCAGGGCTGTGGTAACAATCCTGTGCATGCAGTTAGGAAGTAGCTCAGTCTTTGGGTCACCAAGTGGAGTGCCCAGGCCACTGGACATGAGGATTGGTCCACTTTGGAGAAGATATGAGTGTGGTAGCAGGGAGGGTCATTTTCCTTCTGCATAGGGAGAACTAAGGACCTCATGCACACAGAGTCATACCCACAGAAAGCCACCTTGAGAATAAAACCAACACTGGAGAGGATGAAGCAGAGGGTTAGAGAAGAATGGAATCCTGAAGATGGTGCCTGCGTGCCTGGAGGCAGGGGGGGTCTCTTCCAGACCTTCTTGTCCCATGAGTCAAGGCATTACTTTTGTCCTCAGGCTCACTGAGGATGGAATTTCTTCATTTGTAACCACAAATGCATCTTCCAACCCAAAACCTGGAGTCATGTCTGTATGGAAGGTTCTTTCAACTGCAAGTAACAGAATCTCAATTCCAGTTAACTTATATCAAAATGGAGAGAAAATCCTAAGTTGCCACAAAGTGTATAGGTGCAACTGGACTTAGGGACATCAGGATATTCTTAGCCATCCTTGCTTCCCTCTGTGGTGGGCTTGCTTCCTTGGGTATCCCCCAGACTGGTTCCATGGATGCCAGAGTTGTGGATTTCACCCTTCCATCCTCATGAAGAAGGAAGGATCTCAGAGGACTCTGAATGCCCTGCATTTTGGTTTGGATATGATGTGGCCCCCCAAAAACTCATGGTTAGGCAACGCAGGAATGTTAAGAGGTGAAAGTATTGGATTATAAGAGTTATAACCTCATTGGATGGGTTAATAATTTGAATGAACTGCTGGGTGGTAATGACGGCAGGGAGTAACAGCTTGGCAGGAAGAAGTAGGTCAGTGGGGTTGTGCCCTTGGGGATCATATCATGTCCCTGGGTCCTCATACTCACACTCTCTCTTGCTCTCACTCTCTCTCTCCTTGCCAACTCCCATGACCTGAGCAGCTTTCCTCTATCATGCCCCTTCACCATGATGTTCTGACTTATCTCAGGCCCAGAGCAATGGTGATGCTGACCACAGACTGAACCTCTGAAATTGTGAGCCCAAAATAAAATTTTCCTCCTTTAAATTGTTCATATCAAGTATTTTGGTCACAGTGATGAAAAGCTGAATATCAAAACTCTGCTATGTCAGTCCCTGAACCCATCCCTGCAGCCGGTGTGTGTTGCGGGGCAGGGGTGAGGTCTGTCCCCAGAAGAAGGAAAAGGTGCGGGAAAAGGTGAGGACATCAAGAAAGAATCACTGCCTGGATCTCCTATGCAGAAGTACCATGACCCCCACCCCAAAGCATCACTGATAAGGTCCATTCGGACATCACACACCTGGTCATTCCATTTACCTAGCAATAAAGAATCCCCTGCAATTTATATCTTTGAAACACAGTTGGACAGTTAAAATGGGATTTACTTTATAATAAACAAAAAGAAACATTTTTGTTTGCAGCTTAATTTTCAATCTGTTATTTTGACAGTTCCTCTTAAAGAGAAGAAGAGGTGAGTGATGTCTGTCTATAGAGAACTCTCTCCTGCTGAGCAGCACAGCAACCAGCCAGCATGGCCATCCCCAGCCACCCATCTCCTCCTCTAAGACCTGGTTGCTCTGTCGACCCAGATGACTTCCCACCTTTCAGCCTTCAGAACGTGTATGTGCGTGTGTGTGTGTGGTACAGTGTGAGTCTCTAGACACATAAGAAAGTGGAAGGACAGGTGGATAGTTCAGGAAGTAGGAGAAAACTGCACAGTCCTGGCTCCTCACTGTGCACAGACCTGCCTGTCACAGACTGAAAAGAGCCAGGAGCATGGTGGAAGCTTATACTTATAAATATCATTCAGACATTTGAATGGATTTTTTTGAGGACAAGAAATGGTACCCAGAGTTTATGGACTTAGTTAGCAATCTATTTGTTTTACTCAATCCAGACCATTCAGGCAAGACTACCAAAGAAACTCCTGCCAGTGATCTGTGGGTGTTCTTGCCAATATTTTACACATTGGCAAGGACCTTGGTTAGAATTCTGAAAAGTTGAACATGTTTCTTTTAAAGCGAACAAAGAGATGACAATGAATGAAGACTGACACATACATCAGAGGGGACAGACAACACAGGAATCATTTGAAATTATCCAAAAGCACTATATGAGTTACTAAATTAATCTATTGATGTGTCCAAATAAAAATTTAATTCCTCCAGTAATTTGCAATAATAGTAATTGATGGTATTCTGAGAAAAAGTAGTAATTACTTTGATGAATCATGTGTAAGTTAAATTAGTAGATCTTCCACCTCTAAAAAAGTATCTTTTGTAATTAAAGCTTTCAATTACTTATAAGTACATTTATGTGATTCAAATACACTAAAAGCAATTAAATAATAAAACTTCAAATGTTATCATTCCAATCACAAAACTATTTTAAAGGTTTTTCTTAACAATATCCATGTCTTTATATTATCCAGTTATTTCTGTTGATATGAAAAACATTCTACTTGCTCTTAATTACAGCTGTGATGTCAAGAAATAAGTCAAATAATTCTAACCAAAATAATACAGTGTGAATATTTTACATAGTATGTTTGCAGCCTTTCTGGTAGCATACATGTAATACCTAAAGGTGGACACTAGAGGGAGCTGGACAGAGGGTGAGAAGGAAGGAAACAAAGATGAAATACAGTCATACCTGGCATCTGCAGGAAATGAGGTTGCCGGACCCACTACCAGTGGATAACAAAACCAGTGGATGCTCAAGTCCCTTATTTAAAGTGGCATAGTATTTGCATATAACATACACATATCCTCCAATACACTTTAAATCATCTCTAGATTACTTATAATATCTAATGCAATGTAAATAGTTATTATACAGTATTGCTTAGGGACAAGGATAAATGTCTGTATACATTCAGTACAGACTCAATTTTCATTTAATATTTTCTATCCACAGTTGGTTGAATCCATGGATGCAGACCTTCAAATACAGAAGGCAGGATGTACTTGAATGAAGAATGCATTTTAGTTTGACCCCGTTGATGCTCACTTTCTGGAGGCTATCTCCAGGAACCTAATTAGAACTCTGATTCATGATTCATGTAACATGAATATACTTTATTTAGAAAGAGACCTGAGCAAGTCATGCTCCCCTCTGAAGAAAGCAAGCTCATTATCATTCCCTCTCTCCACACCCCATACTTACGTAATACATGCCAGTTTTCAAAGTGATTTCATATACATTATCTTATTTGGGAGGCAATGTGGTGTAGCAGAAAGAAAATTAGACTGCAGTCAAGGAACCTAAATTGTAGTCTGGTCTCTTCCCCTAGATGCCAGTGACCTTGGATGAGGTACTTAACCTGTCTGGGCAGAAACTTCCTCATATGTAATGTGACAGTGTTAGAATAGATGATCTCTAAGGCCCTTTAATGCTTAAACTCTGTAATTTTATGATATTGCCTATATAAGAGACTGCCTGGGTGTGTGCATGCAGCTGTGAGTGTGTCTCACCTTAAATGTGAATTCTTTCAAATAAAAAAACCATTCTAGCTCCACTGAAAGCATTTTTCCTTTCTGCCTTGGAGGGAGGAATAATGCAAATGCCGGAGAACTCCCAAATAGCCAAACGGCCCCTCTGGGAATCAGCAAGTTCCAAGATTGAGTTACAAAAACCTAATGTGTATATGAAATGTTTCCATCAACTTATGAAATAAAAGTTCAATAAAAGCAGTGGCTTTTTATTATTATTTAGATTTAAATCATCCCCTGCAGTGTTGAAACCCAAAGGCAACCTCCTGAGTTTAGCAGGATCTCAGAATGGAATGGAAACAGAACAGCGAGGGAAATGGAAGCATTAGACATCATTGTCCCACATGAGAGGCAATTCTGGTTCTTTGTATTTTTGTTTCTCTGAGCCTGAAAAACAGCATAAATGCTGAAAGTGATTAGAATTTTAAGGGATTCTTATTAACCTGTTGACAAATGCTAACTTTTGAAATTTGTGGATTATTTTTTGTCTTAATGCTGGCTCCTCTGCATCATGTGCATTAAATTAATCAAAAGCAATTCTCAGCCCCAGTCTTGAAAAAATCCTTTCACTCTCCAGCCTGGTTTCATTTAAGTGTCCTCAAATGCACTCCCTGCTTCTCATCCAGGTCTCCAACTTTCTGTTATCAAACTTCTGGCTAAAAAAAAAAAAAAAAGAAAAGAAAAAAAATGCAAATAGAGACAGACCCTAGGAGAATTGGGACTATGCACCGGGAGTCCAGTGGAGGACATGGACTTCAGATCAGGGTGTGGGCAAAATACCCAAGAAGGCCAGAGGCCAGACTGTCCTGGGGTTACCCAGAGAAGCAGCATAACCTGGCCAAGGCAAGCAAAAAGGGCAGCTCACTGGATCAACCTGAGAAGCAGAGGAGGCGGCCAGGCAAGGGCATGGAGGCTGTGCTGTTGAAAGCATTGGTGTTGAAAGAAGGGACTAGCAAGTAGGAGCCTGAGAAGCATCAGAAAGCATTTCAGTTAGATCCCTGGAGCTCCCTGTCTCCAGGGAACTCCAACTTAAGGGAAATATTTCATTCAATGATATCTATTAAGCTCTTACTGGTACTATTCCAGGCAGCAGGAATACATCAGTGAACAAGTTAGACAAAAATCTCCGCTGCTTTCATGGAACTTAGGTCCTTGTAAGGAGAAAAGGAAAATGTATTAAATAAATATGCCATCTAGTGAGTTAGATACTATGGCAACCGATGTGGAAAAGAATAAAGGGAGGTAAAGAGGATAGGAAGTAGGAGGGATCAGGGAAGAGTTGCTCACAATTTTAAAGAGTGGTCACTCACTAAAGTGATTTCAGCAAAGATTTTTTTAAAGAGAAGGGAGAGAACCAAGCAGGTAAGTTGAGAAGGGTCATTCCAGGCAGAGAAGCACCATTGCCAAGGCCCGGGGTTAGCAGCAGTCAAGGGATCAGAATGTGGCTGGAGCAGAGTGACTGAGAGGGCTGGGAGAAGGAGGATGAGGTCAGAAAAGTAATCATATGGGAATGTATGGAGTGTGTCATGCTGTTGTGAGGATTTTGGTTTTTACTTGGATTAAAATGGAGAATCACTGGAGGTTTGGAGCAGAGGGCCTGAGTGACCTGATCTGATTTATATTTTAATAGGATCATTCTGGCAACTGTGTTGAGATTAGCGTGAAAGGAACAAAGGGGGGACAGAGAACACAGTTGGAAAGCCATAGTCATGTTCATTGAATGGTTGATGGTGATGTGGGTCAGAGTGGTAGCCATCAGGGGGAGAAGTGCAATGATCCCAATAAAACATTGAAAAAAGCAGTGATGGGATGCACCAAGGTGTTAAGTATGTACAGTGTGTGGAAAGGAAGAGCTCAAGGTGCCTGTCACCAGTTCAAGAGTGGCCAACCACTAAGATGGGGAAGGCCACATTTGTGGAGAAAGATCAGAGGTTTCAAATTGGCCACATTGTTTGAGAAATCCAGTGGCATCTAGTGAAGTACAGTCAACCTTCCAGTCTAACCTCGGACGTCCTCAACCAAGAGAAGGTCATTAAAGCTGTAAGACTGGAGATCACCAAGGCCACCAGAGGAGTGGCTAGATAGGAAGAAAATAGAAATAAGATTGAGTCTGGAGCACACACATGTTAAAATGTTTGGGCTCCATTGGGACTAGAGTGCAGTTAGGTTGAACTTAAGAGATGACTTATGCAATCAAACTTGACAGTGACAGGTGCAGGAAGAGAGAGGGCTGGTGCACTACAGACACTTTGTCCCAGGGATCACCTTACCCACCATCCCCCACAGCTTTGATCCTCTTACATCTACATTTGACACTAGGGGCAACTGAGAGCCCTCTTAGCACTTCAGGCAAGCACCCACCTCTAAAAGCCAGAATTCTAGGTCTGTTTTCACTGGGCCTCACACATTTCAGTTAAAAGCTCACAACCACTTCCTGAACTTACAGGACAGCATGTGCAGTGTTTCCATCTAGGGCTCAGTCACTGCTGTTGATCTGCACAGCATCAGAGCCAGGGTGCCCTGGCCTGGTGCATCTGCAGCTTCTGGCTATACACAGCCATACCCAATGGTTCCTCCAGATCCACATTTCCTCCCTATGGCTCTGTCCCTGGAACTCTCCTTTCTTGCCCAGCTCCATAGGATGATGCTATATAACTTGAATGACCCCCAAAAGTCTGTGCGTTAAAGACTTGGTCCCCAGGGTGACACTACTGGGAGGTGGTGGAACTCTTACGAGGAAAGGCCTATTGGGAGGTCTTAAGTCACTGGGGGCATGCCCTTGAAGGGGACTATGGGACCTCATTCATTCTGGCCATGAGGGGAGCAAAAAATTGCTCCAACATATGCCCTGATATGCTGCTCCCATCCTGATGCCCTGATTGCCATAGGCCTAAAGCAATAGGGTCAACTATTTTCAATGCATGGGAAACCATCTTGTAATGGCCCCAGCCAAGAGGAAACCGGTCAAACCCCTTTTGCCTCCAAAAACGTGAAACCTCCAAAAACGTGAGCCAGAATAACCCTTTTATCTTTATAAGCTGATTATCTCAGGTATTTTGTTGTAGTGATGCAGAGTTGACAAATACAGACCATAGGGCTGCAATTCACACACATGCTCCCAAGTTTCATATCCAGATCATCAGTCCCAGTGGATAAGCTGTTCTACAACCTGAGCAGCAGGTTGTGGGAAAGCATGTGACCTGCCCAATCACCTGAGCCAATGGCCCCAAGAGCAGTAGGTTTAGTTGGCTCCACCCACCATCCAATCTTCACCCCACACCTGCCTTCTCTCTGACTGACTTTCTTTAAAATTTCCATGAGAACAGACACAGGTTTACCTAGAACCTCCAACCTATAGCCTAGTCAAAGTTTAGTGCATGGATCAGTGTGACAAATTCATACAATATAGTATCTTACTCATTGTTATGTGTGACTTTCTCTCTGAAATGCCCTCCCAAATGAAGGACCCTCCTAAAATCCCTCATGTCAATGTCACAGCGGTATCTACAACATCCCTCCCTCTCAGAGTGGTCTTCTGGGCCAAGCAGAACCACAGAGATCTGAAGAGGTGACCCTGCCATGAGGCAAAGGGGGTTTGACCAGTTTCCTCTTGGCTGGGGCCATTACAAGATCTTTTGAAAGCACCTTTGGTCCATTCGCAGAGTACCTTCCACTGACTCCACCTTACACAGGCCAGACCTAGGGCAGACCACCGTCTCTCAGAGAGCAGCAGGCTGTGGGGAGGTGAAGGTCTTGACTCTGACCCACATCGGAGAGGTTTCCCAGGCCTGAGCTTCAGGTGAAGGCTCCTTTCTCATGAGGCCCACCTCTTTCATGCAGCCGCCTCCTTCCAGTCCTCAGTGCAGCCCTCCTCCTCCTCCTCTTCACGGTGGAAATCCCACCCCTTCCCTGGAAGGCTGCTGTCCCCTAGAACTCTTCCTGTGTCCTTCAGACTCTAGTGCCTCAGCCTTCAGCAAGACGTCCTCTGACCAGCTCTCAAGCAGGTGGGAGGATTTGGGAACAGGAGGCCCTGGGGGCAGCCACAGTGCCTGGTGGTCAGGGATGCTAAACAACCAGCAATGGTCAGAAGAGTCCTGATTACCCGAGATGCAGATAATCTCAATGAGGAGCACTAAGATGCTGAGAGGAGGAGCCAAGACAAGAGCCAAGACCCAGGCTGCTCCTACCCATGAAGCACAGCCAATGTCCTCACTGTGAGCACTAACTGGATATTAAATTTCTTAGAGAAACATATCATCTCCTCTGAGGAAGGCTTATTCCTCCTGACAGCATGACCTTGACCTTGCCCTTTGGTAACTCTCACCCCCAGCATCTCTGTATTAGACAACATCTTGTATGGCTCAGGAGGTGGAAGACACCCTGGCTTTGAATCTGGACTCTACTACTTATTAGCAGTGTTACCTGGGCAGGTTATTTGACTCAGTTTTGTCATCTATAAAATGGGGAGAATAATAGCCCCTAACTTGTGTGGATTTGTGAGGGAAGATATTAAACTGCTAATCTCATTGGTTCCTAAGAAATTAAATTTCCCTCTTAGAAGGTGATGTTCCTGTTCATCCTGATCCCCAAACCATCGTTATACGTAACACACAGTATACCTGTAAATAAATTGTGTGTATTTTCCTCATTGCCTGGTTAGCAACTGGGGTCCAAAACCATAATTCAGTGTGAATCCAAACAAGTTGCTATTTTGCCAAAGCTCATGGGGCTTACCAAGAGCAGATGTCTGCCAGCTTTGATGCATCCCAAGAGCTGCTCTGTGATCACACAATACACATTCAAGGCATTCTGAGGAAAAGAACATTCTACAATTTCAGGTGATGTTACTATCGAGGTTCTTATGTCTTCCAGCAATTCATCTGAGTGAAACAAAGAGCCAGCTCTAAGGTACCTGTGAAAAGACAGACTGTCACCCCAGCCCTATTGCTTTTAGGCAATAGTTTGACCGGCTATTTCCCCCAAGACCTTTTGGCCTGAACTACAACCAAATAGCAAAGTTGATAGGCTGTTTGGTTTTTGTTTTCAGTGTTTTTGTCCACCCTGAATTCTTTTCCTTATTTACTTCCCTGAGCCTCTCAGGTAAAGTAGTCAAATGGCTTCCTTTCTTCTCCAGTGAAATCAAATGGGCCTTTAAAATGTTCAAATCATAGCAGAGATTTTCCTATTTCACCAAGTCATTTGAGTGGACGGGAAAGAGGCCGACAGACTACAGAGGAGGGAGGGAGGGAGGGAGAGAGAGAGGGAGAGAAATGGAGGGTACTCCAAGTTAGGTGGGACCTGGCTTTGGTGGGAGGGCTGCCGTTACCAGCTCCTGGAGTCCTTTATATACATCATGGCAAATCCACACACCACCCCCACGAGGGTTGTTTACAAATGAGGAAATTGATTCTTAGAGAGGTTAAGCTCGGGGAACTTGTGCAAGGTCACAGGGCCAGGAAATGGAGTAAAACTGGGATTCGGACAGGCCCAGGTACCTCCACAAACAAGCATGCTCGACCAGACCAAGCACTACAGCGACACCCACTTAGCTGAGGTTTCACTTTCCTTGTTTCAGTGACCTGTGGTCAATTGAGGACTGAAAATACTCAATGGAAATAATTCATGGGTGTTAAATGGCACACACGCATGCGCACTGTGATAAGATTGCAAGCTGCCACGCTCCACCCTGCCCAGGGCGTGAATCAGCAGGTGGACGGGCATATCCACATGCACACACTGCCCACCCTTTAGCCAGTGGTCCTCCGGTTATCAGCTCAACATGGGGGTATCATGCTGTTCATTTTCAATAGCCTGATTTTACTTAATTATTGCCCTAAATCCCAAGAGTAGGGATGCTGGCAATTTGGATTTTCAAAAAGAAGCCATAAAGTTCTTCCTTTAAATGAAAAGGTGAAAGTAATACTTTTGTTATAGTACATTGTTATAATTTTCTGTTTTATTAAGACTTACTGCCATTGATCTCTCACTGTGCCTAGTTTATAAATTAAGTTTTTCCATAGGTATGTGTGTATAGGAGGAAACAGTATGTACAGGGTCCAGTACTATCCACAACCAAGTATCCCTGGAGGCTCGGACAGGGGGCTGCGGAGTACCGTCCTATAGTTCAGAGAAAACCCAAGCATAAGTAGTATTTCTTTACCGTTCATGGCACCTTTTCCCCAAAGTTCCCTCTGCCCATTTAATTTGTTCCAGTATCAGAATTTAGTTGTGTGAGTGGATTTAAGAGGAGGTAGCCAGAGACGACAAAATTATCATCTTCAAGGAACTGGCTAGGGAAGGAATTGGGACAAAGCCATTGGCTTCGATCTTGACATTTTGTAACCCGCAGTCATTGAAACACCAGCCCAAAATAACATAGGATGGAGAATTTATGGAGAATATAAGGACTAGGGGATTGAGCTGGAACAAATGAATTAGGAACATAGTGGCTGCCAAGTGACAGACACCTACCAGGTGTTCACAGAGGCCATTGACTTCAACCCTCTTACAGGTGGAAAGCTGAGGATACCCTGACTCCAAAACTCACTCCAAACACAAGGGCTGAGATTCAGTCCATTGCTGGGCTGTGGGAGATATGCATGAGCAAAGGGGAGACACCTCTCTATTGAGCACCCCTCGGCACTATTCCCATTCACCTCTGCCACAGGGTTGTCACATGACCAGAGAGACCCCAGGACTCTCTTGGCTATGGGTACACAGTGCAGGGAACAGGCATGCCTGACGTTGAAATGACTTAAAATATCTAGAGAATACAGGAAAAGCAAGCATCAGATGCAGCTTCAGATTCTCAGAGGCAGGAGACATCATGTTCTGTGACTATCAAATGAAAGAACATGCATGGCAGAGCATTGAAAACCACTTTGAGCTCAGTGGACAAGCCAGGAGGATTACCTACCCCCCACCAAAAAAAAATCTTTGGCAGATTGGTTTGGTTATTTATTTATTTATTCATTCAACAAGTATTCACTGAGAGTCTAGTATGTCAGTAGTGTTTCAGGGCTGGAGACACAACGGTGGACAAGGAAGGGTCCTTGCTCCTCATGTAACTGAGATGCTATTGGAAGCAACAGGAAATCAGTAAACAAATAAATAACTCCAGGTTGTGACAAGTGCTGTAAAGAAAAAGAAAAAAAATGCAGGTGATATGCAGATGAGGAGTCAGAGGTGGGAGGAGCCAGGCTCTATCTGACAAGCTCTGCAGTCAGCACTGGGGTCAAGCTGGCTCCACCTCTCACTAGCTCATGGCCTTGGGCAAGTTGCTCTTCTGTGTCTAGTGTCCTTATCGCCAAAACAGGGCAAATAGACTTGCTTTTGCAGTGCTTGTGAGAAGGTCAGAGCAAGGTATGTGAAGCACTGGTAAGTAGACTTCATGCAATAAGTCTGGTTTGGTTGCAAACAGCAGGATTCACCCTCAGAAAGTTTAGGCAGCAAGGGCGTTGACTAAAAAATAGCTCAAAGCACATCCAAGAGGGCCAGAGAAGTAGGTTTGCATTCCGGAATAATGCACAAGTGCATCTCTAGACTGCTCTGGGGGAAGAACAGCCATGGCAGCTCTCATGACTGAGCATGACTGTAGGACAACACTCTGGGTAGAGTCACCACTGTGGCCTCCTAGAGAGGATGCCTCTCTCCCTTTCACCAGACTAGAACCCACATAGCATCCCATCCCTCACATGTTGCATGTGGGTATCTTTGATTGACAGATCATAATGCTATCTAAATTCTGGTTCTCTGGGGAGGCTAGCAAAGTGGGTTGATGGTTTCCATCTTGGCAGGCAGAACACACAATATGGGAAATTCTTGAAGTATAGGAAGCATGATTGACAGCACTGGATGCTGTGCATCTCAAGCACCCAAGGTGCAGAGCAGAAGAATCACATAGCTGGTCAACATAACCTATGTTCAGAACTCCTCCTTCTACCTCCCAAGAAAACAAATCAGCACCCTGAGAGATCACCTTTGCAGGTTGTGACATCTCTTCTCTGAATTTGTTAAATAAAGGGTGAAAGGATTGCAGGAAACAACAACAATGTACCATTTTACACCATCAATTCCACAAAATATAAGTCAAACAATATCATGCATTGATGAGCATGCAGAGAAAAGAAAACTCTCATACGTAGCTAATAGGAGCAAAGGATTGATGTAGCCATTTTGGCATACAATTCAGAAATAACCAATGAAATAGAAGATGTTCGTGCTCTGTGACCCAGAAATTCCACTCCTAGAGAAATTTTCAAACATATATACAGAGACTCATATAAGAACGTTCATTCCTATACTGTTTGTAACATTGGGAAATTGGAAATGACTGCGTGCACATCAACCAGAGAATGAATAAAGAAATTGTGGCTTAGCAAATAATAAAATAGCATTCGGCAGTTATAAATGAACTAGAACTACACAGAGCAACATGGATAAATATCTCAGATATAAAAACAGAGTCAAAAACAAGAAGGGAAAAGGAAAAGTAAACCGCAACCAGATACCAATTAAAAATGCAAAACACTGTAATCGCATGTCCACAATACCCTTACATGGTCTACAAGTAGAAGCCATGCATGGGGTGGGGTGTACACCATCCAGACGCTGCACATGTCTGAGGAGAGGGGAGCAAACTGAAAGAAGGCTTCAATTACATATGAAGCATTGTACATGATTCTTTGTGTGATTAAAGTGTTTCAAAAAACCTTTAAAACTAAAGAAAGAGTGGAATTTGGAACCACTCAACTCTATACTAAAAAATTTTATTTTGGCATTTTAAAAATTTGTTCTAATTAGTTATACATGAGAGTAGAATGCATCTTAGACACATCATACATAAATGGAGTATAACTTCTCATTCTTCTGGTTGTACATGATGTAGAATCCCACTGGTCATGTAGTCATATACACACATAGGGTATTAATGTCTGATTCATTCTACTATTATTCCTACCCCCAGACCCCTCCTCTCCTTTCACTCCCCACTGCCTAATGCAAAGTGACTCTATTCTTCGCTAGCCACTATCCCCCACCTCCCAGAGAAAACATTCATCCTTTGGTTTTTTTAGAGATTGGCTTATTTTGCTTAGCATGATATTCTCCAGGTCCATCCATTTACTGGCAAATACCATCATTTCATTCTTCTTTAAGGCTGAGTAGTATTCCATTGTGTATATATACCACATCTTCTTTATCCATTCATCTGTTGAAAGGCATCTAGGTTGGTTCCACAATCTAGCTATTGTGAATTGAGCTGCTATAAACATTGATGTGTCTGTGTCACTGTAGTATGCTGATTTTAAGTCCTTTGGGTATAAATGAAGGAGTGGGATAGCTGGATCAAATGGTAGTTGCATTCCAAGTTTTCTGAGGAATCTCCACACTGCTCTCCAGAGTGGTTGCACCAATCTGCAGCCCCACCAGCAGGGTCTGAGTGTACCTTTCCCCCCACATCCTCATGGGGTTAATTATACCTGCAAGGTTGAAGCACATTGCCTCTCACCCAGCAGCTTCACAGGCTCACCCTCACTTTGACCTGTAGAGCAATGTCAAGAGCACATGTAAAGAACTGCCCACTTGGTCCTCAGAAAAGTCACTTATGGAAAGGAGAGATATTTTGTTGGAAGGTTTGGGTGCAACTGGCCTAAAAAAATAAGGAACCAGATGGCCTTGTAAGATACCCTCACAGTCAGGAGCCTATCAGGTGGGCCCAGAGTTACCCAAACCACGGGATCACTAGTCTCCAAGCTGGGGAACCATCCTTGTTGGGAGCCTTCTTGCAGCACAGCTTTTCCAACATCATTTCAAAAACAGGGTCTGGGTTGAGGGAGGCTGGGCAAGACAAATGCGCCCTTCTCCAGCTCGTGTCAGATGGAGGGGCCTGCAGAGACGCATCTGTTTGGCTCAAGTGCAAGGCAGCAGCACCAGAGACCAGGCTAGAATGTCAAAGCCAATCCACTGACCAACCAGTAGAAAGACTCTGAATGAGCTCCCCACTGACCTTGAGCAGAACAGCCAGGCACCTTCTTCACAGGATCAGCCCCCAAAACAACAAACACGTATCTTCGTCTGCTCGACACTGAATAAATTGCCTAGTAAATGTTTGCGGTGGGTGCCAGAAATGGCAGTGTGTGGGTGCTAGGGGGTTTTTTTTTTTTTTTGCGGGGGAGGGTGGCACAGGGGTAAGCAGGGGTGGGCAGAAAAGAGCTGAAGAGAAGTAATGATCAAAACCTAGAGGAAAAGACACTGTAGTCAATTTGTGCTGATTTTTTTTTTTTTTGTCTGAAAATGGGGAAAACCCAGGGATTATTCAAGCTTAATTGATGTTTTACAGCAAAAGAAGTGAAAGATGCTTAATTCGTACACGTATTCTTTGGGGTCCATTACCAAATTGTCACCCTCATCAGCCAAGCTGGTAGGCTTTGGTGTGGATTCTCTGTCTACCCTGACACAAGTCTGTGCTTGTATATGAGTCCCTGGGCAACTGGCTGGTCAGGTGGTTTAAGAGGAGAAAGTGGAGTTGAGAAAAAGCTGAAAGAAACAATCTGGACAGAGAATGAACACCTTTAGTCTGTGCAATTTAACGATTTAATTTGTTCTGCTCAAATTGCAACTTTTCTAGCCTGAGCCCTGAAATATTTAAGGACTTATCCAGAGTCACAGTCACTGCGGTAGATGAACTCAAAATACTTGGGCAGCTGGGCATGGTGGTACACGCCTGTCATCTGTCATCCCAGCTTCACAGGAGGTTGAGGCAGGAGGATTCAGAGTCCAAAGCCAGCCTCAGCCATTTGGCAAGGCCTTAAGCAACTTCGTGAGATCCTGTCTCTAAATAAAAATATAAAAAGGGCTGGGGATGTGGCTCAGTGGTTAAGCACCCCTGGGTTCATTTCTGTTACTAAAAAATAAATTATTGTGCAAGTCCTTGACCTTAGTCCCAGTTTCTTCATCCATATGATAGAGACATCTGGAAAACAGGAATGAAACTTACCTCGTAGAGTTCTAGTGAAGATCATGAGTCACAGGGGATGGATGACACAGGCAGGATGGTTCCTACAAGTTCTTTCTTTCTCCTGGCCTTTACAGGAACAGGTCATTTCCGTGTGCATGATGTGCAATAGTTGGTGGTTCAAGAGGAGGGAAAATGCTCAAGAAGATGAGGAGGGGCAACAGGTTTGTGAACTACGTGATTTGTTCTTCTTTGACCCCATGAATATGAGTATAATATCCTTGAGTTCCCAGAAACCTACGGATGAGTGCAGTAAAACCAGCCTATGAACCAATTACAGAATTCTATGACCAAGGGTAGGCCCAAGCACAGTGGAGCCTCCCAGGACCACGTTTTCAGGCGAAAGAATGCCTTTTAATTCCAGTTGTTGTGACTAAAAGCATGTTTTAAAGGGAGGGCAAAAACAAACAAACAAACAAAAAAAACCTTCAGGGGCAGGATATCAGCAGAGTGAGGAAGAGCTGTCCCTGCAGCACTCAGCCCCTCTCCCAGCAAGGCCCCTCCCCAGCCTCCCAAATTGCCCAGATGGGCATTCATAAGGGATGCAAATTCAAAATAGCAGCGCCAGAAAATCAACTGCTTTCTACAATAGGCATGTATTTCTTTTGTAATCAGAAGACAATAGATCTCATAAAAAAGAAATAAAGAATGCCAAATTGATTAAGCCTATACAGTCAAGGCAGAAAGTCTGTGTACATTAAAGCCTAATCTTTGCAAATAGCTGTGGTCAGAGACTGTGGGGATACAATAATCTGTCTAGCAACTTTAAAGCAAGGCAGCAAAAACATAGTGTTGGCCAGCAGGGGCCAGCAAGGCTCACGGTCAGTTTGGGATACCAACAAACAAGACAGAAAAAAAGAAGAAATAAGAGGTCTAGACCCCGAGGGAAACCACCTTGAGCACTACTAATGCCCCTGGAGAATGGGGAGGGGGCGGTAGTCCTCACAGGACTGCCCAGGAGAGACAAGAAGTATAAACCAAAATGTCCCTTAGGTCCTACTCCAGCAAAGCAACTGAACAGTTTGCTCGTGTCCTCTGGATCAATTTCCCATATCTACAACTTGCAGGATCACAGTCTCCTGCTTTCTTGCATGTCCTTAAGAATCTTCCAAGGGAAGGAGGGTGATTTCCATTTACAAGCAGAGCCTCTGTCCTACCCCAGACTCCGTCCACACCTCCACTGCCCTTGGTCTGTCACTCTGCTGGCCCTAGTCAGAAGTGCGCCTGGTGCTCCTCAGTCTCCCAGGCTACTGCCCTGGGTGCTCTTCTTGATCATTGTCACTGTCCATTGTCTCTGAATAGCTAATGCTATGCTCTGGGCGTTTGCAGATTGCATGCCATGGTCCAAGCCTGCCAATGCCCTGTCTGCCCTTCCCAGAGTCTTCCCCTCCTTTGCCCTCCAAACCCTCAGGTCTGGGGCTGGGGATATAGCTCAGTTGGTAGAGTGCTTGCCTCATAAGTACCAGGCCCTGGGTTCAATCCCCAGCACTGAAAAAAAAAAAAAAAAAAAAAAGACCCTCAGGTCTGCCTCACCTGGCCCTGGTCCCCAGCCTTCCTTCCACAATGGTTTCAGTGTTTAGTTTTGCACATGATCTTCTCCAGCTCACCGTCCAACAGAAGGAACAGATCTATACCTGACTGGCTGTGCTAAGTGTCTACTATAGCAAAAGCCAAGTCCACAAAGCAAAACAAATCTTAATGTCATCCTTCAATCTTCTCTTCCAATCCAATCTGTCAGCAACTCCTGTCTTGTCAGCTCCTATCTTACCTGAGCAACCATCATCTCCCACTGGTCCCCTGCCTCTGCCGGTTGCCCCTGTAGCCCATCAACATGACAGCCAGAGGGGTCCTGTCTGAATATGAGTCAGGTCTTCCCACTCTTCTGCTGAGAGCCCTCCAGTGTTCCCACTCCATGTATCCTCACTCAGACCCTATGTGCCTGCCTCCCCTGGGCCTCCTCTCACCCTCTCTCACTTCCCTAAATCACACTGGCCGCTCTGCTGCTTCCTTAGTCTGCCACACCCACTCCTGCCTCAGGGCCTTTGCACTGGCCGCCCCTGCTACATGGGATACTCCTACCAGAAGATGGCTCAGCTACTTCCCTCATTCTCTTTATGTCAGGAATCAACCTTGATCACTCTGTTCAAAAATCTCAATCCCTCCAAATAATGATTACTATCTATATTACCTATCTCCCTTGTTTGTTGTCTGTGTCTCCTCACTAAACTGTATGCCTAATAAGGAGAGGGACTACTGTCTTTGTTTTTTCCTACTATTGTATGCAGTACTGGGTAAGTACTTGTTGAATGAATGGATCAGTGGATGTGAAATGGGGGTGGGGGGCGTTTCAGATGGTGCTTGAAGGACAAGGGAGGAAAATGTTCCTAATGCTCAGTGCTGCACACTGATACCAGGTTGTTCTTCAAGGGACAAGACCCTGAGGCCACTGACCACACTGGTCAATTTTCCACAATCCAGAATCTGGGCCTCCATCTTTAAGCCAGAAACCCAATTTGCACCTTCGCTGAGGAATCAGGCTGACAGCAACCAAATTATAAAATCAGAACACTCATTTACTTCCTCATGATAAAAATTAAACTAAACACTGATGTTCGGATGGCAAAAGCCCGTGAACACCTGTGACCAGTGTGCTCGCCATCCCCTTCCCCCTGAGAACCAATGGTAAACAGAAGGCAGCTTGGTAAAAGTGAAACAAATCAAGGGAAGTGAGAAGAGGCAAAAGTGAAATTGCTGTCAGATTTAGGTGATCTGTGGGGCAAGTGGTCAGTAGAATTCTATGGTTCAAATGACAGAAAACCCAACTCAACTGACTTCAGTCAACTAAGAAAGCCATTTGCAGAGCTGAGTCGAGCCGCAAGTCAGGCATAACTCCTTACAGAGCTCAAAGGGACCTGGTTTCTCTGTACACACCTTGTCTCTAATTCCTTGTTAGCACTATTTTTTTTTTTTGGTACCTGGGATTGAACCCAGGAACACTTAACCACTGAGCCACATCCCCACCCCTTTTTATTTGTTATTTTGACACAGGGTCCCATTAAGTTACTTAGCGCCTAAGTTTTGGAGGCTTGCTTTGAACTTAAGATCCTCCAGCCTCAGCCTCTTGAGCTGCTGGGATTACAGGCTACCATGCCCAGCTTCTTAGCTCTATTCTTAGACAAGCTCTCTGCATGTGGTAGCAAGAGGGCTGCAGCAGCTCCAGTCTTATGTTCACAACTCCAAAACTAGATGAGAAAACAACCTCTTTTCTATTAGGTCTGCAAAAGTCCTAAAATATGCCAGGTGCAGTGGCACACATCTGTAATCCCAGCTACTCAGAAGAGTAGCTTCTGCCAGCTACAAGGCAGAAGGACCACAAGTTCATAGCCAGCCTCAGCAGTTTAGCAAGACCCTATCTCAAAAACAAAAAGAAAAACAAAAAAGTCCTGAGATACACACACTATAGTCAGGGTAACGAAGACTACGTATTAGCCTGGGTGCATCCTGTGTTCCACCACTTGAGTTGGGGTGGGGCCATGCCTAAATTATGGCTTTACAATGAGAGAAGTAGAATCTCAAACATTGACTGAAGACTATTCATAAAAACAGGGTGAGTGGGGCTGGGGGTGCAGCTCAGTGGTAGAGCACTTGCCTAGCATGCCTAAAGACTTAGGTTCGATCCCTAGCACCCCCCAAAAAGGGAGAGCAGATACTAGGAGGAAAAATAAATCTTTCCCCCATGGCCTATGACCTCTTACTGTCTGTTCTTGCCCATGGAGTGGGAGAATTCAGTGCTCGGGTACAACTCCTGCACCCAGTGTCCACACTGTGCATGTCTTTGTCAGTCGCCCTGGAAGTCTAGTGACCACGACTCTTGCTTCCCTAGCTGGTGCAGAGACATGCACTCCCCTGGCCCCACCTGGGGCTCCATGCTGACCAGCCCTAGCTGACACATTTTGTCAATCACAGCCACGGTCTCCTTGTTGAACGCATCACTCTTCTTCCTACAGATCTGAGCTCTAATCCAGGGTAACTCAGATCCTTTATGAGAAGAACAAATTTTCTCCCATAGAGAGCTGAGGCATGGCTGAGGCAATCCCTGCAGACAATCCTCTTTAAAAAGTCTTAGGTTCCACCTTAATATTTAATATAGATTGTTGTATTCTATTCTACAGGGTTTTGTTTATCTGCAAGTACAAGTAAAATCTCCAGAAATGGGTATCATGACCCACATAGTAAATCCTATTCACCAGAATCATCTGTCCCCTTACAGACTTGGGGAGACTGCCATCCAATGAAGCTTAGAATCTGGCTCCTCAAATGGCCCCTAAGGGTCCAGATGATGCGCCTAGAGACGTCAACTCAGTGACCAGAGGGAAGGGGGGTGGGAGGGCTCAGGCACATGAACTTCTTGGTCTCTCCCTATGTGCCTGGTGACTGCTGTGTCACCAGGACTTTGGTGAAGCAAGGCCAAGGCTGTTGGCTCTGATTCACATCACCTCTCACCTCCACTTGCCTGGGACCATTTTCCCCTCACTTCCATTCCTTAGTTTCTACCTCTCCCACAAGGCAGCAGACAGTTGGCCCTCGCTATGACTCTGCTTTCTAGAGGCCCACAGGCCAGGATGTGATCCATTATTATTAACACTCAAGGCAGTTTCTAACTTTATGGAACATCTCAATACAACCCCCAGATTTGGCAACAAGCAGCATAGAAAGGAAGGAAATCGGGCTGGGAATATAGCTCAGTTGGTAGAGTGCCTGCCTCACAAGCACAAGGCCCTGGGTTCAATCCCCAGCACCACAAAAAAAAAAAAAAAAAAAGAAAGGAAGGAAATCTGAAACCAAGAGAACAACACAACCAGAGGCCTAGAACTGTGAGAGTCCATAGTGGAGCAGAATGATGAGGGAAAATAGTGAGAAAGATGTCCCAGACTGAGGAGGGCTTGTGAGCCAGGCCCAGTGCAGGGGTGCTGACCAGCCCTTCCTCCAGCCCAGGCTCTGAAATGCCCCTAGGAAGCCCCCCACCATTCTCCATAAGTATACTAATACAGTCAGTCACTGTTCCTGGATTCTCCTGGTTCCTGGCAAAGAAAAGGCTGAGAGAAGCTGGCACAGGTAGGAAATTAAGGTCAAAATGTGACAGACATACCGAAGGGTTTGATCATCCTCCTGTAAACTGTGGCGAGCCCTGAAAGGTATCTGAGTTATGGAAGGATAGACACAGGTCTGATTTTTTTAAAGTATAACTCTGGTATGGCCACATGGAAAATGAAGAGTAAGGAAATGAGTTAGGAAACTTTTCTTTCCAAGCTCATGACTGATGGGATTCAAAATGTTTCAAAAATGACCTCAGGTTGAGTGGTGAGGATGTTGAACAGGTAGGAAAGACAGAGAGTAAGACATAGGCAGGAGCTTAGAACAACAGGCCCCAGAGTGCTCAGTAGAAACATTCCAAACATTCCAACCACCAAAACCCTTTTGACATGAAAAAAGAGAAGGCAGGAGAAACTTGAGTAGAAGCTGCAGAGAATTTCAAACTCAGTGGCTAAAAGGGCACAACCAACCAGAATGTCACCAACCAACAAACAAGTCACCTTCCAGATACCTAATTATTATAAAAGTTAGACCATACCTTGAGCCAGCTAGATAAAAACTCCTAGCCCCACACCCTCAGCAACCCTCTACTGGGACCCTTTTACTTAGTGAGGATTCTATTTCTTTTTCTCCACTTGAATAAATCTTACTCTTTCTCACTCTCCTTTGTCTGTGGATTTCATTTTTTTAAATTTGTAAGACAAGAATGTGGAGAGAATCGCTGGAGTCTGTTGCTTGCAGACATTGCCTGCTGTGGAGCTAAAACAGCTCTAACACAAATAGGCCCTGCCCACCATGATGGAAGCCGAGAACATCCGGGTTCCCTATGACACAGGTTAGAAAACATAAGGGGAGGAAATGGTTTTTTACCAAAATGTAGGAGAAACAATGAGTTTTGTCTGGAAGGCTTTGGGTTGGAGGTCCATATGGGACACTGGATTAAACCTGTCTGAGTAGGCAATTGGGAATATGGACATGTATAACTCAGAGGTGGGGATGGATGACAGAAACTGAGGTAGCATCAGCATGCTGTGATGCTGGAAGCCAAGGCAGATGGTGAGGTTGGCTGTGGACCACAAAAGTGAGGGAACATAGGACTGAGAGTGACACTCTAAGGGATAGCTACTCAGCAAGGCGATGGAGAGGGAAATGGGACCAGAAAAGTAGAATCAGGAAAAACTGTTGAAGGGTAGAGAAAACCTCCAAGACTCCAAGAAAGCACCCAAGAGAAGCAAATCAGGCCTCCATGCTGGGTAACTGGAGGTGCCCTGAGCCAGTGCAAAGCACTGCCCAGTGCTGAGGTTGATCTCACAAACATGATTCACTGTCTGCTCAGGGCAGGCCTCAGAGCACTCAATTACTCCATCCATCAGGGAGCTCTGGGAGGGCAGAGCCTCTTGGCATCCCTTCTATTCCTCAGTGATACAACTGCTTGGCCAGAGGAGCCACCTTAGCTTGAACAGGTGGGCAAAGACACTGATGGGAGGCAGATTAGTGAAGCCCTCTCTGTCCTCACACCCTTGGCTACCTGCTCATCATTTGCCTTCATCAGAGGCCCAGAAAGGAGGAGGGGAGGTTAGCATAGGCTGCTGTGTGCACTGAAGTTTGCTATAAGGTTTGTGCTGTCTCTGTATTCACTTGGAAATTGCTGGACTGAACAGGTGTCCTAGGACTGTTTTAATTCTTAGATCCTCTCCAAAGGTGCCAGTCACCAAGGTGTTGACACAGAGACTTCTGCTAATGAGGCTTCAAAGCTTCCTTATGAACAAGTTTAGGAACAACTGAACCACTGGACAAAGAAGAGGAACAAATAAGGGCTTACCACGCACCACCAGCCCACCACCTTGTTCATCTTCAAAGTGACACTATGCAATAGGTATTGTTTTAAGTTGTCTCCATTTTACAGACAAGGACATGGGGCTCAAATAACTAGGAAGTAGAGATGCTAAATCAGACATTTTCAGTTTTCAATGACAACCTCAGAGTTGACAAAGTTCTTCCACATGGACTATTTCCTCTTGATCCAGAGACTCACACTAACTGCAAGAATTCACCCCATTTTATGAGGCCCTGAGAGTTGAAGTGACTTGTCCAAGATCTGAAGTTTGGGTCACCTCACCCCTGAGTTCAATGTGCTTCTCATCCTAGTTTCCACTTTCTATTTACCCAGGAGAAAGTCTAAAAGGTACAAATAGGTGATTTTCCCATCATTGACAAAGAATTCCCTAAACCAGAGCCCTCTCTCTTGAAAGATATGTTAGGAGATCTCAGTTTGCCAAACTCCTAAGTGAATTCTATGAAGTAGAATTTACAAGAGCACATCAATGTTGCACAAACGACCTATCTGTGTTTAGTGAAACCCCAGACTTTCACATTCTGGAGGTATCTAAAAAGTATAGCCCATGTACCTCCCTTGTTTGCAGCCCTGGACCTTCTGTAGGAAGCAGCAAGGCTGCCATCTTGGTTGCTTGCTTTATGTCCTTAAGCCTCAAATTCCATGTCTTAGTCTGTTTTCTGTTGCTATAATTGAATTCCACAGACTGAATAACTTATAAAGAGAAAGGATTTTTTAATCTCACAGTTCTGAAGTCTGGAAAGTTCAAATTGTGCAGCCACATCTGGTGAGGCCCTTCTTACTGGTATGGACTCTATAGAGTCCCAAGGTGACATAGGGCATCACATGGAGAGACATAAAGTCCTAGCTCAGGCCTCCTCTCCTCTTTATTTAAAGCCATGGTTCCACAGGATTAGGGTTCCACCCTGATTGCCTGATGGTTATTATTAACCATAATTACCTCCCAAAGGTTCCACTGTTAAACACTATAGTCAAATTAGCCCACCTCCCAACAATGGGGATTATACTTCAACTGACTTTTGGTGGGGATATTCAAACCCTGGCACTCCACGAACTTGATACCCATACTACCTCTGTTTAACCCTCAGAGACCACTCTGCCACTCATTCAGCTAACCACAGAACCACCCACAGATGCCAAGGGTTTGCACTGTGCTCCTCACTTCTATCACAAGCTTCATGCTCAGATGTCCTATGTCTCCAACATGAATGCAAGGGACCTGGACTTGCTTCTCTTCACACCTTTCCATAGGACCACAGAGGATATACTTTCTATTGATCTAACCAAAAGCCAGACTAACTTCTTAACTGGAATAGTTACTTCTTAGCAAAAAAAATTTGCTGACAAATGAGTTCAATAAATTGTTAGAGGGAAATGGTCATTTCCTTTGTGATTCGCACTGCCATGGAACACTCCTTTCCAAGCAGGTGGTCATGACTGTTTCCTAGCAAAGGCGTCCTGAGCAGTCATAAGTCCTGGGTTGTTTTGCTCCCTTTAGCTCAGCACTGGCCAGTGGAAAGCAGCCAGTTATTAAGTACCTTAGCAAAATCTTTAGTTTATCATTTGTAATAATATCAAGTATTTGTATGATAAGTTCTCATTTTTCAAAATAGCATTGGATTTTAGAACTGGAAGGAGACTAGAGATTGAACCCATCTCTCATTTACAGATGAGATTTAGCACACCTAAGTTCCTGAGCAGTCCCTACAATACTCACATGAGTAGGCCAGCCCATTTCACAGATCAGGAGGCTGAGAGACACAGGGACTTGTCCCAAGTGACTCAACCAACACAAAGCAGAGCTGGGACCAGACTTCCAGTTTCCCAGTCCCTGTCTGATGCCCTTTCCTCTCAGCTACAGGGTCTCTTCTCTGTACAAGGAACCATAAGAAGAAATACTAAATTAATTGGGTCACCCATGACAGTGGATCTGACCTTGGCCTGCCTCAGCTTAGAGCACTGTTTCTAAACGTTTCCCTGCTCCAGGGGGTCACCCCTGTTTCAAATGCATCTCTCTTCCCTCTTTTAGCTTCCATTCCTTCCCAGTCTGCCTTGAGATATGAAGTGTGAACCCCAAATACCTAACCATCTGTGAGAGATAGTTTTGCTCTGAGGACCCAGTAGCTCCCTGTCACTTTAATTAATGAAAAGTACATTGTATGAATCTCTTTATAACAGAAATTCCCATTTGTTGGAAGATGTTTTAGTGCTAAGTGATGTGAGTCATTATGCAGCCTGTTTGACTGGAGCAACAGATGAGGATCCAGGACTAATGAGGAGGCAGAACCAGCTAGGCCTCCAGGGATAATCAGAAAGACAGGGAGGGCACCACTGATGACAAGGTGCAGGTGCAAGGTGACTGCAAGGCACAGAGGGGGAGCCATTAAGAGGGACAAAGGTGGCTTGACTTGGGGCACAGTACCTCTGAGTTCGTGTTGACAGCTACTCCAGGTGGCCATACACTGCCACGGGTCACACAGGCTAATTCTGCAGCAAGTGCTCATTGTGGGACCCCAGTTTTATGGGTGACTCAAGAAAAATCCATGATTGAGGTTTCCTGCTCAAGGAACTTACATCTTGTTGGGGTCTCAGGAGGCAAAACTCTGCTGTCATTTGTGCCTGGCTGGCATCCAGTTCCTTTCTCCTAGTGACAGTACAGGGACTTTCTTTGTGTCTCCCCTCCCTCATCCTCAGCTCCTACAGTCAGGACTCATCTCTCAGAGCTTTACAGCCTGAACTGCCCAAGGGGCACTTATGGGGTCCTATAGGACCCTATAAACCATCTCCTTCCTCCTCTAGGAAACCCTTCATGATCCCAGAAAGCAGTTACTCCCTTTCTCCTGTGATACCCTCACCACTCTCTCAGCATTTATGACAAGGGACCACAGCTGTGTTGTGTCCATCTTCCCTTCCAGACTCTGGGCTTTTAGAGTGGGGGTATCTTTTGATGATTTTCATGTCAGCAGCTTCTAACACAGTCCTGGCACATGGTAGGTGCTCAGTGGATGGATGAGCTAGCAACAAGAGTCACACATAAACTAAATAATCACCTAAGTCCCATAAGGGCAGGCAGCCCTGCAGTCTTGTGGGTATTTTGTCAACCTCGAGTGCCACAAGCTGTGACACACAGAGGCTTTATTGCACTTTTTGGTGAGGTAAGATAAACCCCATCCGACAGATCGTCCTAGTCATGTATCAAACAGACGGTGCCAGATTGAACAATCCACCCTGCAGATGTCGCCTGGACCCAAGGTCATGCTACGCCTGCTGCTCAGAGAGGGCAAGAAAACTTCCACCCCAGACCAGAAGGCTCCTCAAGGTCTCCCTTGGATCAGGGATGGGCTGGGCAATGGGAGCCTACAGAGAGGAGGGCTTTACATCTGCCCAACATTTTCTTGGTGTCTAGTTTAGAAAAACAAAATACTTGAACTTGCCTGAAGCAACTCAAGACCACCAAGTTATGTGGAGCCAATGCTTCAAAACAAAACACTTTGCTCAAAGAAACAGGTGTACCATAAAACAAGTTCAGAGCAATCCAGGGCTTTTCACCCCTTGTAAAATGCATGAACTCAATCAATAAACATTCTTTCTCCACAACTTGGGAGCCCCAGGACAGCCTTACCTCAATGGAAGAATTTCACCTCTGGGAGAGGGGAAGTAAACTCAACCAAACTTTCAAGATAAACAAATTCCAGCTGAGATGCAATTTTTTTTTCCATTTCCTTCCTGCCCCCCTCTAATTCAGAAGTCCTAGTACATTGGCTGGTTCCCCAAGTTAGGATTCAGAAAAAGCTAAGGTAAGAGTTACTTCTTCATTGAGCCACAAATTCCCCTAAATCTACTTTTTGTTGGCCCAAATAAAAGTCAGTTACCTTTTGAAGGAAAGAAAATGTTTCCATTTTATGTAGTGAATCCTTGCACCCTGCCGTTTATCATTGTATTCCTGTCCTTTAGTTGTTTTCTGAACCGACAGTCTATTGACCCAGCCATCTCCTGGGGTGTGAAGTCCACTGGCAAGCACATCGCCAAGTGTTGTTCACCCCTGCTGCCCTTGTGCTGCAGTGCAGGAGGGTCGCCTCACATTTTATGCATTTCCCCGACCCCTGCAGAGGAGACCCTTTCACCAGGAATCTTGTGATGCCCTCAAGACACGATTTCAGAGTTGGTCTTCGAAGTTTGTGTATCCACCTTCCCCTCCAGGCTCTGGGATTTTAAGGCTGGGGGTGTCTTTTAATTATTTTTATATCAGCAGCTTCCAGCACAGTGTTGGGCACATGGTAGGGCTCAGTGGATACTGGATGGATGAATGAGTGACAAGACTCACTTACCAACCACAAATAACCATGTAAGTATCAAACAGGGAGACGGCCAAGCAGACTTGTAGACACTCTATCAACCTCCAGTGCTACAAAACATGGCGTGTCCCTTCTGCCCTCTGTGAGACTTTGTCCTTTAAATAGATAAATGCCAGCACCATGGGTCCTCTCTGAGGGTGGGTGTGGAGTGGATATACAAGGATGTCCTGCATTCCTGGCTCCTTTTCTGCTTCATGTTTGAGCTTTCCAAGTGACTGGTGAGACTAGAGGGCAAGAGCTAGCAACACTGTACTGAGTGAGAACTGGGCTTTGTTTCCAGAGACTTTGGAGGTGGCAGAACTGGGATTAGGCTGAGCGTGCTCTTCCCTTACTACCTGTCCCTCTCAAGCACTGTCCCACTGCGGCAGTGTCACCTCACCATGCTTAAGACAACCTTGGCTCTGCCATTATGGAGCTGCAGGACGTTGAGCAAATGAAGTCATCTTGTGAAGCCCCAATTTCTTCACCTGCTCGCCAGGGCTAAGAAGGCCTGGGGATTATTGCATGAGATGATCTGGGTGAAGCTCTGACACATGGTTCCCTGTAGGATGCACCCAGTTGCTGCTGTTCTTTTATTATTGATATTGTTGCTTGGTTGAAACGGTACTGTTTCCAAACCAAAGCAAACCACTCAGCTAGGAGGTCTGTCTTTAGCCTTGATCTTGACATCATTGTCCCTTCCTTTCTTATTCTAAAGAAGCTTCCCTTTCAGCAAGAAAATTTATGTAGTGTTGTTTAAGCTTCACAGACACTTAGAGAGCTTCTCAGGCCAGATGCCTGTCCCATGAGGAAGTCAGGTCTCTGGCCAGATGACCCTTCCCTCATCTTCCCTCTGAAGCAGGAACTTCCCTAGAGGTCACTGTGTCAGACTAGCCCCCTGTTCCAGATGTGGCCCTGAGATGGAGCTGCCCAGGTGCTCTTGGTCTTCTTCATCCATTTGGATTCCATATCCTGCTGACTCTGTCCCCAGTGACATGCTCAGGCTCAGTGTCACACCACTGCCACTGCCCCATCCATGCACTCTTATATGGACAATTAATTGGCTACTAACTTGTCTCCTTGTCTTCAGGTTTCCCTCTCTGAGGAGCCCAGCATCCTGGGCCAGGCTGACCTTCCCAGGGCCTGACTCAGATGGTACCTCTTCTCAGCCATCTCCCACTACATAAGGCAAACTTAGCCCAGGCCCCAGGCCATGTACATCCCAGCAACATGTGGCCTCACGGTCCCACATGACTCCACGCTGATGCTTCCCCAGCACTGCCAAGGGTCAGATTCACCTGGGGTATTGTGCACAGGTGGTGATTCCCGGGCCTAATCCAACCTGACTCCCTGAGACTCTCTGGAGAGTCTACAGCAGGCTGAGAGTGTGACAATGTGGCTGAAGCACAATTATGTGAGGCAGCTGCCAAAGAGAACCATGCCCAGTCCCCACACTAGAAATCCTTCCATCCCTCAAGGCCCACTTCAGGTACCCCACTTCTCTAGAAAGCACCTCCCAACTCCTCCTCCCAATGCCTCTAATGGCTCATGATCCGTCTGTGCCACTTCCTAGTCCTTCCTCAAATTCTCTACCTACACTTTCTTACCTCCGCCCCCCAGACACACCTGGCTGCTCACTAGCCCTTCCCCATCCCTGTGGGGTTAGAGCAGGGATAGGATTATTTTACCTAATAGGATCATTTTAGGGATGAGTGAGTTATTCTGTGTAAAGTACTCTAAATTGTGCAAGACGTCCAAGTTATCAAAATCACCCCTGTCATGCGTCTCCATTCCTGGTTTTATGGCATGGGTGATGGTCAGCTGTGTGCAGGTGTTTGTTGCCATGGATTTCCCCTGATCATCTAGGGCACTGGCATCATGCTGGATAACCATAGGACACTCAATAAATGTTCACCCAACAGAAGGAGACAGACTCCCACATGCCTACGCCCTTCCCCTTCCATCCTCTGCCCACCACCTATCACAGCTGCTGTAAGTCACCCTCAAGGAATTATCACTAGCACAATTTGCAATTATATGTTTATCTTTAGCAATTATTTTATTATTGTCTGACATTTCTACCAGGCTCTAATTTCCTTGAAGGCAGGGAGGGATTTTACTGTTCCCCCCCACACACCCTTTTTTCCTTACTACAAAGTCCATAGAGCCTAACACATGGTAAATCGTATCCGGGTCCTGGGGACATGTATAGGGTCATGTGGGACCATGAGGCAGGATATGACCAGATTGTGCACAGTGTGGGACCTGGGGCTAAGAGATTTTTAAATTAATTAATTAGTGAACTCTAATTAACCAAACATTGATTCAGTAACATACTAATGGATTTTTTTCCTAGTTCTTTAAATTATACTCGATATAATAGATTAGATTGTGAATATTGGAGAGGTTGTGAACAAGTGCTACTAGTAACTAGAACTAGTCAGGGGGCATGTCTAGTCCAGATCAGTGAAAAGTGAATTGACTCATTGCCTGTAGAACAAGCTAGGCATTCAGAGTGTGGGCTTGGCAGTCAAAGCGACTAATGTAGGATACTTATCCGTGTGACTGTAAACAAGTAACTACTCTTCTCATGTGTAAAATGGAGATAATAGTAGAACTAGCTAATAGGGTCACTCTGCGTGTAAGAAGCTTGCACAAAGTTATTTACTATGTTGATAATGTTGGCTTCACATAACTTGATAGACTAGTCTAATTAAGCTTTTATGAGCTAGATCATGTGCTTCAATTTTCTTATCTATAAAGTGGTGCACTTGAGTTCTCATTTTATAACAAAAATGATGAGCTATTTACAAGGGAACAATAATGATGGAAATTTAGAGCCCATTCAAGTACATCCTAACCCTTGACCAGAAATACTTCCTAGAAAATAAAGCCATCAATAGGTTTTGCTTTCATGAGGAAAGTTTAAGCAAATTTTCAATACTTCTCATGGGAAAAACTAAAATGAGCAATTCTAAGACTGGAACATTCATCTGACTGCCCTTGTAGTTGTAGGCCACTGACTTTCTAAGACTTTTTGATGATAATCCCTAAACATCATTGTGACCCTAATAAAATCCAGGGCCTAACCTGCTCAGTCTGTGCACAGTCACATTCAAAATCTCCTAACACAGGAACTACATGTAATTAAAGGGAATGGCTCATCTTATGACTCATAAAAAACATTAAAAGTGATTCCATCCACCTCTCAAACACAACTGCTCTCTGCCCTGTGGGAGGCTGAGAGATACTCAACCCCACATTCCTTCTCCAGCCGAGCACTGGGTAATACAGGGAGAACTTTCTCCTCTCTCCTCCCCACCTACCAGGGCTATTAGAAACTCCTTCACCAGAGGACAGAATGGAGGTGGGGTGACCCCAGTTTCCCTTTCCAGCTACAGGTTGTGTGGTGAGACCATCACCCAGGCCTGGCTAAGGGGGACATAACTCAGGTCAGGTGAGTCAGACCCTCCTATCCATTCCCCACAGCAGTGCCTCATGCTATGCCAGAGGGTTTCTGCCTCTTCAGCCTCTCTGGTTGCTCAGGCTACTGCCATTTTCCAAGCCTGATTCTTCTGTCTTTGGTCCGTTCTGAGATGTCTGAATGACTTCCAACAAATCTGTCTGCTTAACTTATCCAAGGCAATTTTTGTTGTTTGCAACCAAACATTAGCTGATACCTGAGACCCACATGCTCATAAATTGGGTCAGCGTCTCAGCTGATAAGAATGTGGCTACGGCCCTGGAGCAGTGAACCTAAACTTAGCTGATGCAGTTTATTGCAAATCGCAGTCAAAAGTCAGCCTTCATTAAATTGCTTTCTACAGCCTTTGCCCATTCCCTGCCAAAATCTTTCGGACGTGTCCAAAATTCCTAAGGAAGAAAGGAAAAATGGCCACTCATTTTGCAAGACCTATGTCCACCTTCTAGAGGCTATTCAGAGTAATAAGAATAGTGTACCACGAGCAGTCTAAGTATGTGGCCTCTATGACTTACTGGCAGCATGTCCTCAGCTCAATCATTTATCCTCCCTGAACTTCATTTATCTTGTGTACAAAAATGTAGACAATAATGTCAGCTCTTTCTACTTCTCAAGGTTACTGTAAGGTCCAAATACATTGAGAATCATTAAATCTGTGACCTGGGCAAAAATTAATCAGTCATGAGCAGTATCTTCTAGCTGCTTCCTCCTCTTAACATCTCTGTCTCCATTACTCTTCCCCTTCTCTCTCCTGCCTGGCAGCTATTGTCCCCCTAAGTTAAACTCTTCTTTCTCAGTTACCATTATGGGTCCAAATGAAATGTGCCCCCAAGGGTTATCAGCAGTGTTATACTTTTAAGATGTGAAATTCTAATCACCCTGTGTCCATCACCAATTTTTATTTGTTTGTTTTGGTATCAGAAATTGAACCCAGGGATGCTTAACTACTGAGCCACATCCCCCAGCCCTTTTTATATTTTATTTTGAGACAGGTTCTGGCTAAATTCCTGAGGCTGGCTTTGAGCTTGTGATCCTCTGGCCTCAGGTTCCTGAGCCACTGGGATTACAGGCATGTGTCAGTGTGCCTGGCCATCACAATTGTTTTAAAATGAGTTTGTAAATAGTACCTAACTCCAGACTGCAGTGCAGAGGCACGCACTTAATGTAACCAGGAGGGAAGATGGCAGACCACTGAGAGAGGATTTCCAGGGTTTTTGAGAACTGAAACTTCCTCCATTCCTTGCTTTCCCTTTTTTCCTATTAGAAATCAAGCTAGGAAAAAAAAAATGTTCCTCCCTCTGCAATCATGAAAGTAAGGAATCATTACTCCAGTGAAGCTTGGTAAGCTAGAGATCTTGACCAAAATCCATAATTATGAATGGTTTCTACTCAGATTTCTGTTAGGAATTTTTTTTTTTTTTTTTTTTTTTTTTTTTTTTTTTTTTTTACGAGGGGAGAAGATGTGCTTGCAGAAGAGAGGTGCTGAGGTGGCAATTCAAAAGATGTGAAGGCTGAGGAGGAGAACCAGATGCTCAGAGCCAGGAAGCAAGGGTGTGGGGACTAGGAGAGAAGTGTGGCTGTCATCATAAGGCTTGTATTCAGAGCAAGCCATGGGTGCCACTCTTTCCTCTGCTTCGTAGTGGCAAACAACTTAATGAGAGCAATAGGAGCCTTTCCTAGGTGCTACCAACAAATTGCCTCCTGGGGCAGCGGGGCCTGTGGGAATAATAACTGCTGTCTTTTTTGAGCTCTCACCACGTGCCAAGATGCTGCACTGAATGCTTGTCAAACTCTTGGAGGCAGGGGCCAGGGACAACCATATTGCTGCTGCTGCTGCTGAAACATGTGCTGCCCTCCTCCCTCTCCAGTCACCAGTGGTCCCTCTGCTCATTCCTGTCCTCTGCCACTGAAATGGTAAGAGACTAGACAAGGGCTACTCTGCCAGCTGGACCCGGCATGAAGATGACATGGAGCAGCAGAGCTGCTGTGGATCCATGGTGAGCATGGAACGTGAGCAAGCAGTAGACTTGTGGGCTTGTCATTTAACACAGCATAAATTAGCATAAGCTGACATTACGATAAGACACTTGGAGGCTCAGAGTGTGATTGCCCAAGGTGACACTGCCAGCAGGTGGCAGTGTCCTTCTGACCTTGAGGTGCGTGCACACACACACACACACACACGCACACGCACAGCACCGTACAGAAGAGCGGGTTTCTGAGTTACTGCTCACAGCAGCAGTGAGTACCTCACACAGCCAGACACACAGTCCATCTGCATGGCGTCTCCTCCCACCCAGTATCCTATCTATGAGCAGTTCCCGAGGCTGAGAATGTTCCCAATCTTCTCTTCCTACAATTTTGTTTCCTACAGAGTCATAGCCACAAATGCCCCTCTGCCAGGCTCCACTCATCCGCCTGCCCACTTTGCACAGCATTTCCAGTCCCTCCATCTATTGGCTGAACTCCCAGGTTCCGGGCTGCTTCTCCTGCTATAGCAACTCCCAGGCCCTCCTGCCCTGTCTGACAGCAGCGCCTTCCATCTCCAGTTCTGCTAGTCAGGGGTCCTGTGTAACGTCCATCTCCTTCACCCCTCCATCTGTCCACACAGCTTGTGAACACTTCCTGGAGTCAGTCCTTCCTTTCCATCTCCATGACTCAGACTTACAGTGCTTCCTCCAGGAATCCTTCTTGACCCCAGAAAAAGTCAGCTCC
Organism: Glaucomys volans; assembly: GCA_020662805.1. Classification (NCBI taxonomy): domain Eukaryota; kingdom Metazoa; phylum Chordata; class Mammalia; order Rodentia; family Sciuridae; genus Glaucomys; species Glaucomys volans. Next base: position 165,272 of record JAJEJO010001757.1, read on the forward strand.
CACTTATGCTGGTGTTCTTTTCTTCTCTTTTTTTACAGGGTAACCACACATTTGTAATAGTGTTTGATTAATATCTCTCTCAGATTAGAAACTCCACAAGGGCAGCTCTTAATAAATGCCACTGCCTGGATGAATAGATTTCCTTTTTTGTTTCTTGCCTTCATCCCTAACTAACATGCTTCCCAAAAGATGGAACTGTTATTACTGCTTGTATCTCCCAACCCCAGCTCTTGCGCTAAGCTCAAATCCAGGCACACACTAGATAGTCAGTAAATAAGGACACACGGATTGCTGTGTCCCTGTCAGTTATTTGGCTGTTGAATGTGTTCTGAGAAAGGCAAGTTCTCACTCCCAAATGACCAATCAGACAGCCTGGCCCTGCCAGCCTCAGGAACTCGACCACCTTGGAACGTCAGTGTTTCCACGGTGGCCCACTGGGCTGGCAGGGTCTCTTTCCTTTGCCTCCTGATATGGCAGTAATTAGAAACAGCAGTCATCACACATTGCGTCCCCCGGGCCCCCTGTAGGATGCAGGAACACATGTAGCTGTGAGACCACCTGCCAGGAAGAGAATAGAAGAATCATTTGCTGAACAAGGCAGGGGTGATGGCTAAGGGGATGAGCCGCTGCATGGCAAACAGCCGCCCCTCTTCCCCAAAGCCCTAAATAATTTCTCCACTTGAAAAAAGAAAAGGAGAAAAAAAATACTCGATTAATTTTTCATGTAGATCTTCCCACTTGGAAGCTTGGGGAAGGGCTTGCATACTAAGAGCCAGACTGGAGGCACCACATTGGCCCAGCTTGAACAAAGCCCAGGGGAGGGAGAAGAAGGAGGAAAAGCCCTGGGGCCTTCCCCTGTGGCCCCCATCAAGGACAGTGATAGAGCATAGTGCACCTGCTCGTTCTTCCATCTTTAAGGTCCTGCTTTGTCCCAGGTGTGGTCATTTTCACTGTCACCTGTACCATAACAATATCGGTAGGTAGGACTTGTCCTCATTTTACATATGAGGGAACTGAGGCACAGAGAAGTTAAGCTCCTTGCCCAAGGTCACCCAGCTGATGGGAGGCAGAATCAGGACTCCAGGTCCAGCATTCAAACCCCTTCCCACGTCCAGGCCCAGCACCATCTCCCAGCAGGTAGTTGGCAGACACTGGGTGACCATCTGTCTGAGATACTGTGGCAGGCGTTCCTTCCCAGGCGGGCGTGCAGGCTCCAGCAGCGTTGCCCAATCCAAATTCTTCCTGCACACACGTTAACTATTGATTTTCTCTGCCTCAGCCCCAAAGTGAAGACGAGTGGAGAGAGCAGAGAAGACAGCCCTGACTCTCCTGCTGCTCCTTGGTGGTGATTTGATCAGGAGTCCTGCCAACGTGACTCCAGCACTGCCACGCCATGCATTACGGCGAGGACACTGAAAACTTCAGCTGAAGCAGCTCTGTGGCTTACCTCCCCTCTACCCCTAGGCAGCCATGTAACTGTGGGCAAAGGGCTTAATGTCTCTGCATTAGTGCCCTAGAAACACACGCAGCAGGAATTGATTATCTCACTGTTAAGGAGGCTGAGGAAACTGGGGACTTCTGAGGACCCTAGCAGGAATCAATGCCAGACTGGTCTCCAGCTTCTGGTGGTCACCAGCAGTCCTTGGTGCTCCTTGGCTTGAAGACACATCAATCCAGCCTCTGCCTCCACCTTCCCACGGTGTTCTGTCTCCTTCTCCTCTTCTTATTAGGACAGCAGTCACAATGGAGTAAACGCCCACCCTCTTCTGGTATGATCTCACCTCAACTAATTGCATCAGCAGCAACCCTATTTGCAAATGAGGTCACATTCTGAGTTACTTGGGGTTAAGCACTTCAATGTAATTTGGGGGAGACAATTCAAACAATAACGATCTCTGTGCCTTTGTTTCCCCTAAATAAAGAGAATAACATACATTTCATGGGGTGTTTATGAGGATTGGATAGTTCAGTGTGTGGAGAGGGCTATGAATAGTGCCTGGTATATAATAGGAGTCCCACAAATATAATAGTAACCTGCAATTGATATTGTCATTATAATTGTCTGTGGAAAGAAATGTATTGTCCCCCCCTCTTTTTTGAGACATTGAATAGACTCTAATGTCATATAGAAACACGTGACTAAATGTTTAAATATTCAGTAGACAGAACTCTTTGCTATATATAGCAGAAATCTACTCAGGCCAGCATTGGCTGAAAGAGGAGAGCCAGTGCCACAGACTTGATACTTAATTCCACTCCCGACCCCCGACCCCCACCGTCACACCATTGGAGGTGGGGACTTCAGGGAGTAGAGCCCCATGAAAGGGATTAGTGCCCTTATCTAAAGGATCCCAGAAAAAGCTTGCTTCTCATTTGGCATGTGAGGACACAGTGAGAAGCAGTCACCTGTGACCCAGACTCCAGCCCTCAGCAGAACCCTATCTGCCAGCACCCTAACCTTAGACTTCCCAGCCTCCAGGACTGTGTGAAACAAATTCGTGTTGTTACTAATTCCTGTGACAGCCTGAACAGTCTGAGACAGTCAGCATAATGGGGAGGGGTGTCTCTTGGAACAAAGACAAGAATGGAAAGCTGGAAAACCAGGGTCTGGGTGGCTGTCGGAAACTCAGAGACCTCCAGCTGTCTCATCCCGTAGCACACCCACTTCACTCTACCTAGCTGGGCATAAATCCTCATCACCTGCATGATTTGGGGCAGCCTAACCTCTCTATGCCTAGTTCCCTCATCTGCAAACAGGGATGAGAATAGTTGTTGTTGGAGGTAAAACGAGCTAGTGTGTGTAAAGCCTTTAGCACAGCACTGAGGAACACTTGGCATGCAAGCACTGGCTGTTAGTATTATTCTCTGGGTTGGCTCTTCCTGCTATTCTGTCCATCAGGTGGAAAATATAGCTGCTGCCCACTCCAGAGTGTTTCCAAATCCTCCCTTCAAGGGAACAAGCCAGGCTGTAGTTGGATCTCTTCTTGGCAAGTCCGAGCTGCTGGAGATGTATAGGTCTCTAGCCAGCCTGGGAAGGGAACCTGCCCGGTGGTCCTGCAGATGGAGGAGGAAGCCTGGAAAAGGGGCAGAGAGGCAGCCTGACCTATAACCAAGGCCATCTCCTCTTGTCTTCAAATGCCTTTCTCCAGTTGGAGAGGCCTCCACTAGTACCAGATATAAATTTGCTGCCTAGACTTTCAATGCCAGCCAGATCACATCCCTCCCTCCCTTGGTTGGTTTCCCAGGACACCTAGAATAAGATCCATATTTGTTGGCTTTGTTCAAAAGCCCCTCCCAGGTCTAACACCTGCCTCCTTCTCAGCCCTTTCCCAGGCCTTTCCTCTTGCCAGACACGCTGACCTTCCTCCTGTTTCTTAAGTTTGCTGCAGGCTTCTCAGGACCTTTGCGCACACCATCCCTGCAACCTGGAATGTCTCTCCCCAAGATTTCCAAGGACCACATTCAGATCTCTGCTCAAATGTTGCTCACTCCCAGAGAGGCTGCCCCTGACCCCCTCATCTAACAACTGCCCTAGCACCACCCCATCATGCTCCCTCCCATCATCCTGTTTTCCTTTCTTCACAGCAGTTATTGCTGTCTGAGTTGATCTTGTCTGTTCACGGATTCACTTGTTTATTTTCAATCTACCCCCCACAGAACATAAGCTGCTGATAGTAAAGACCTCATTTGAGCTGGGGGCATAGCTCAGTTGGAGAGCACTTCCCTAGCATGCGTGAGGCTCTGGGTTCCATCACCGGCACCACACACACACACACACACACACAAACACGCACATGCACACGACTTCATTTGTTTTTATTTACTGCGATGTTCTCCATGGCCACAGCAAGGCAGATATTCTGTGAAAATTAATAAAGACAGGTAGAAGAACAAATCTACAAATAAGGTTCAAGTAAATTCTGAGTGTAGAAACATGGTGGAATCAGATACCCCTCTATGTTCCCATTAGTGATCCACTCTAATCTTGTCTCGCCACCCCAGCATGCCACCTCTCTAGCTCTTGGGCACCATCAGACCCCCCATAGTATGCCAGGTTTAAGAATTACCTTTTGGAGCCGGGTGTGGTGGTGCACACCTGTAATCCCAGCAGCTTGGGAGGCTAAGGCAAGAGGATCTCCAGTTCAAAGCCAGCCTCTGCAACTTAGGGAGACTCTAAGCAACTCAGTGAGACCCTGCCTCTAGAAAAACAAAACATAAAAAGGGCTGGGGTGGCTCAGTGGTTGAGCACCGCTGGGTTCAATCCCTGGTACAAAATAAAATTACCTTTTGGAAATCTTTACCAGGCTTTTCTCCCATCACCCCTTATTTTACCCAACTGACAGTAAGAGTTCTTCAGTTATAATTTTATACATCACTAATAACCCTTCCTGAAAATCAAAGCCGAGCAGCCTTCCCTCCCCACCCCTACTCCCGCTCCAGGCCTGTACAACCACAGAAATTCTCCAGTCCTACTGTTTATTGTCTAATTTTATTATCACCCAAGGATGCAAGATGATTTATTTGTTTACACGGGTTCAGATTATTCAAATATTCCTTTATCTGTTCTGTAATAGCCATTCTTTTTCTATTGCCTTCATTGTCTCTTATTAGATGTCGCGGTTTCGTTTCAAGCCATGTGGCCTTGGGATATACTGATGTGTTTAAACGTTCTCATGCATACTTTAATATATTATAAGCCATTTAAACTCATTGTAACTTGACTACAAGCTAAGAAAGCACCATGGATTGCTCTCTTGGGAAGAAAAACTAAACCAAGTGAATTTTTTCTACATTCAAACATGAATCACCCTGGCTTCGGAGTGCCCTCATCTGGCTTCTCCTGAGGATGGGCCTAGCTCAGCAGCCTTCAAGAGAAAGAGAATAGAAAGCAGAGGCCCCTCAAGACCAAAGAGCTTCTCAGCAGCATGTGACCCCAAGAGTCCAAAGACCAAAAAGATCTAGCAAAGAGCTTTACAAAATCTGACACAAATGTTAATGGCCTCTGGGCCTCATGGCATGCAGAAAAGACAAACCATCTAAGAAATGACACTGGCCCTGGTCAGACTCCAGCCACTCTCTGATGGTTTTAGAGTTGGTTTTCTTATGTTTGATGATTTGTTGTGTCTTCTCAGTGATTTGTGGGTGCTGAGTGCTCCCTCTGCAAAACCTAGAGGGTTGAGCTGAAGGTGGATTGCAGGCACCGTGCCATACTTGGCGGTCTCCGGGACCCTTGTCTGGATCCCTCTGGAGGGCATTGAAATTTGTCCAGTTCCTAAGAATTCCTCTGAAGCCCCTGCACCTCTCTAGAACTGAAAGCATGGTGACCTGGAGAGCCCGGGACCTCTGAGACCTCAGCAGCTTGGAGTCATAGCCCTCAATCACATGCAGAAATGAATGGGTACCCTGAGCAACAGTCTGACTCTATCAGGGAAGGTGGCAGCAGCTTAGGCCCAACCTGAAATTAATTCTTCTCTTTAAAAAATTACCCAGCGAACTTATTTTTTCCAATTATCCTTCTGGTTTTCATGTTTTCCTTAGTGTCCTTTCACTCAGTCCTCCTGAGGCCCAGGTTGGTGAAATTGTTTCCTCTCCTGCCGACCCCTCACGGATTGTGGTCATCGATACTGGAGCTTCCCCGCGGCTCCTGAGCACCCAGTCATTTCCTTCCTAATAGGAAACAGCAGGCTCAGAGTGGTTGTGTTGTTTTCTTTCCAAGTCATAGAATTTTCTTCCATGTGATTTAAGAACCTCTAGGATGCCGCCTGTATCTCCCAGCAGATAACACTAGTGAAACTCCTCCAAGCATTCTACTATTAGATCCTGGGTTTATAGTGACCTATGATCAGTAGGTGGGTGAAATTTTTAGAGCATTTAGAAATGTTCAGTTCCCGTTGCACGCTAATGAGGTGTTGATTAATATAACCAACTTAAATGTACTAATGAAGGCCATAAGTCATTTGCAGGTCTGTGAGGCTCACCCAAGGCTCCTTGGCTAAACTCAAAGATGAGAACATCTTGCTCCATTAAATCAGTAAAGGGGAGCAGAGCTCAGTGGTGCACATCTGTAATCCCAGGAACCCAGGAGGCTAAGGGGCGGGGATGGGAGTGGACTACAAATTCAAGGCCATCATTCAACAATTTAGTAACTTAGTGAGGCCCTAAGCAACTTAGGAAGACCCTGCCTCAAAAAATAAAAAGGGCTGGGGATGAAGCTCAGTGGTAAAGCACTCCTAGGTTCAATTCCCAATACCAAAAAGAAAAACCAGTAGAGGAGGAAACAGAAAAAAGTTTTATTCTATCTGTCCTTGTGCTACATGGAGGTGACTCCTTTGTTTACTGCCCCCGACCCCCAACACCATTAGAATACAGAGAATGAAGAGCATTGTTGCTAATGTCCAGTTACAGCTCAAACCACAGAAAAACAGAGATCTGAATGCAGTGGTTTTAATTTGAAGACTACCTTCCATAAATGCAAAGCCTTTCACAAAGATGCCATTTCCTAACAAATGTGAGAGAATGGATTCTACAAATGAAAAGGCTGAGGTACAAATAGAACAGAAGATAGCCTGCAGTCGTATCTGCGAGTCAGAAATAGGATAAGAAATGGCCTTTGGTCTTCCCCAGAATCATGTCGTATGTGGTACTAACAACAGTGATATGGTCCCAGTAGCCACTGCAGGTCAGGCAGCAATGGGTGATCAGTGAGAGCTGGCCTGGCATCTGCTCGGCTTCACACTTTCTCAGGAATCTTCAGGCTAGCAAGACCTTTCCCTGGTCCAGGTCTATACTGTCAGTTTCCAAGAATTAGTCACAGACCTCTGCATGTGGATTTCACTGCCAATTCACTGCCCCACCTTGGCTCACAACCCTGGAATCCTAATTACACTGACACAGGCTACCACAGGGAGCCCAAACTAGGACACTTGACATTTACAGATAGGAAGAGCATGACTGCTTATGTAAATGATATCACAAAATGGAAAGGAATTTAATTATTTTCTGTTGCTTTGGCAGCAACACAAAATGATTTTTAATAAAATATTTAACAAGTTTTTTTTTCCATGTTGAGTCCTAAGAGATTTATTTTCTGGAGTAGCTATTCATTCACAAACAGTTAAAAGCCAACATATTTAAATACAACCTAATATTTATAATTAAAATTGAGTACAATGTTGATTTTTAAAATTGCCTTTTTAGTGTGCATGAGCAATGTGTAATGGTGTGTGGAAAATCACTGCTGCGCTGTTTTGTTGAAACTTGTCATCAGAGTTGTGTGATGAATGATGGAAGGGAGAAGGTGGTTTGATCCAGACTCGAGTCAGTCTCCTGGAATTTAATCCCAATTCTGCCCTCTATTAGTTAGGGGACCCCGAGTGCCAATGTGGCCTTTCAGAACCTTGCTTTTTAAAATATGTAAAGTGGTAATAATCTCCCTCTATTCCATCAAGTGAAGACTTAAATAAGTTCCGTCTTGCCACATAATAAGCACTTGAGAAACAGTAGCGATTGTTATGAAAAGGAATGTGACAAATTTCAAATATGTACATGCAAATACTGACAGGGGTGGAGAGCGGGGGCGAGAGAATACAGAGGGAAAGAATGAAGGGTCACTAGCTACACTTGGCCACTGCAGTTGGAGGAGGGATATTTCACCCAGGAAAGGTGAATGATGCAAGAGAAATGTGGGTATTGACTTAGTAGAAAGAGCCTTTCAAGTAGAGTGAGAGGTTACCAAACTCTTTGGAGGATACAACTGTAAGACATGAAGAGTGGACTCTAAAGTGGAAAGTGGAGAGGTAAAGAAAATGTGACCACTCTAGCCCTTCAGTAATGCTCCTGTATCTGTGTTCTAGAACATGCTGTGCCCACTGGGGCCACTGAACAGCCCTGGGCACCATATTGGTGTTTTGATTTTTTTTTTTTTTTTTTTTTTTTTTGTGGTACTGGGGATTGAACCCAGGGCCTTGTGCTTGAGAGGCAAGCACTCTACAAACTGAGCTATATCCCCAGCCCCATATTGGTGTTTTGAATAAGCTACAGTGACCAGTTGGACGGCATTTTTACTGAAGTAAAAATACTTGTGGATAGACTTCTCCGCTTGGGGCTACAGGCCCTTTACCTCTCTGGAGCTCAGCTTAGGTATCTGCTACCTGTACCAGATCAGCAGTCAGGTATAGCTGGAGTTGGGTGTCTGCAAGGTCCTCATGTCGGAGGATTTTGTGGGATGGCACAGTTATCTGTCACTATTAGGCTTTGAGCAAATCAAAGCAGTGCATTATGTAGAAACTGAGGAGCTTGACAAAAGTAGATCTCCCTGGTATGAGTAGATCATGGAGGGTGAGTCTCCATGAGGTAGAACCATATATCTCAAAGGTACTTGATGCTCAGTTTTTATTCCAATACAGACATAACTGACCTTAGCTAGAATCATTCTCCTGTGTCCCCTTCCACAATAGGAACAACTTGAACAGTGGAATCAGAATATTAGAAGTTCATGAGCTAAGACTACCTTCCCCAGGATGATGCTTGTATCAATTCTGCCAGCATTTGCCTCTAGAACTCTTTCTCTATGCTTCTGGAACCCATTGATCCTCTTTACATAACAACATCAATATTTTGAGTCACACTGCCATCCAGTTTGTGGATCTGAGAGTCAATGAATCTTTTTGCTTATCTCTATACTATTTCCATTGTGTATTAATTTCAAAATTTAACTCTAAGTGGAAACGAATTTCTCTTATGTTGATAGTTTGAAGGAGAACCTGTAGCTCCAAATACTAATAACCATCCCCCTAACCCCACCATCTTCCTAGCATTGTGGACATCAGATTTGGATACTTATAGGACTGGAAGGAGTAGAGCTGCCAGAAGGTATAGCCATGATGAAGGACTATAATCAGATGTGAGGGTTTTGAGAAGAAAACAGAAGAAAATATACAGAATAAGTTAAAATGGGGGAAAGAAAACTAAAACCTTGCAATCAGATATAAAACCAGAAAGGGTTTTTTGTTTGTTTGTTTGTTTGTTTGTTTGTTTGTTTGGCGGTGCTGGGGATTGAACCCAGGGCCTTGTGCTTGCAAGGCAGGCACTCTACCAACTGAGCCATATCCCTAGCCCCAGAAAGGGGTAAAATCGATATTATGATAAATGCAAGATGTATTTTATTATCTAGGTTCCTCTGCTAACAGAAACCTAGACTTCTATTCTCTTCCTATTCTGTAAGCAATAGTGGCCCAGGTTATGTATCAATGTCTGAGAGACTTAAGAATAACACTTGAGGCTAGAGTGTAGCTTAGTGGCAGAGTGCTTGCCTAGCATGCATGAGGGCCTAGGTTGGATCCCCAACACCACCCACACACACATCATCATCATCATCATCATCATCATAATGATGATGTTTATTCTGACCTACTGTCACATGGGTTCTGCCAGGCTGGGTACTAAAGGACCCCTTTGTTGAAGAGTTTTGATACTAGCAAGATGCTGCCCAAAGGTGGAGATGAAACATTGAGAGGTGTGAATGAATTGTGTGAGTTGCTTGTCCATCCCTGCTCAGCCTGAGGCTCTTCAAAGGCTTTGGAATCATATGGATATCTTGGTTAGATGGTTCTTATCCCCAAATCTCATCATTTGGCTTCAAAATTGCAGCTCTTCATGTTGGCCCAAGGATGAACTTATTTGAGGTTAGGTCAGGTCAGATGATATTAGATCAGAACATGAGACACTGTTATCCAGACAATGAAGAGTAGAATACTCAGGAAGTCGCACATGGTCTGTTCATCAGATACTGGTAATGGCCCAAGCATTCCTCAAGCCCTCCAGTTTCACAGGGTACATGTAGAGGACCAATATTCATTGATCTTTTTCCCAATCCCCATAGAGGGCACTGGGTATCTACAAGGTCCAGAAGATAAGCAAACAGATGAAGGGTTGGTGGTCTAAATCAAGCTAAGTTTCAAGGACATCTCCACTGAGGGAGAACCCTCTCTTCTTATACCTAAGAAAGCAGGTGGGGTCTCTTGGGACATATAGATAGCCTAAGTTAGTCAGACTTATGGACTCCCTTAGTGTGAGACTTAACAGATGAACTTGACTTCTTGAAAGGAACCAAGTCTGTCATATATGAGGCCCTGAAATACTTCACCTGTCTTTTAATTTTCCCCTCTATATGGTGAAGAATTATAATAGTATATACCTCATAGGATTATTCACAGACTAAATGAGATAGTATATTAAAAATACTTAGAACAGTGATTAGCACATTCAATAAATGTGAATAAATAAATCTCAATAAATGACACTCAATAAATGTAAGTAATGATGATAATGAAGTAGAGGAGAAAGAAGTAGATATTATTCAATGTGAACCAAATCCAGATTGCTCAAAGGAACTTTCTTTTAGAATCTAGTAGGAGAAAATTTTGTTTTTCAAAAAAAAGAAAACAAAACAAAAATTAATGAGAAAGTAAAAAAAATTTTTCTTTTGGTTCCTGGACTCATATTCTCTAAGTTGAATTTAAATTTGAATCCTCTAGCCCCATTATGTTAACTCTTGTGGCTAGAATATTTTCTTTTTTCTCTCCCTGGTCCTCCTGGTTTTCTGTTATTACTCTTGTCTTTTATGTCCTT
>JAJEJO010001758.1:2474-127187 GCA_020662805.1 Glaucomys volans
TCAGCCTCCTAAGTAGTTGGGATTACAGGTATACACCAGTGTGTTGGCTTAGGCTTCTTATATAGACCTTGATCTAAGAATCCAAACTCTGAGCTCATTATTTTCATTCCCAAGTTCTTCAGTCCAGGTAGAAGTAAGCAAACAACCCATTATACTCGTTTCATTAAAATGGTCAAACTCAGTAAATATGTTAGTCACCCAGAACTCTAATAAGTATTAGGAATAAGTATCTAAATGTGATACCTTTTTTTTGTTTTTGTTTTTTTGAGATGGGGTCTTGGTATATTGCCCCACCTGGCCTTGAACTCCTGGCTCAAATGATCCTCCTGCCTCAGTCTCTCCAGTAGTTAAATGTGTTAATTGAGCAATGGTTTTGTCACTACATGCTAAGGACTACTAGTCTTTTGACCACTGGGAATGACATTGTTACTCTTTAAATTTAATCCGATCAGGAAAACAATTCCAGAAAACCCAGAAATAAATCAAGGAGCTCAGAATTAAGAGATTCTGTTTGTCTAGAACAGGCCTTCTTGGTATATAATTCTGTGTTAGTCAGATTGAATCAGAGAAGCATAACAACTCTATGAACTGGGGTTTGGGCGTTTGATCTTAAGCGGTCATGGTTGCTGGTTGAGCCATCTCTACAAACCTGTGGTTTTTGTGTCTGAAGCGGTCCATCCACAGAACAGGCAGTGGGAAATGAAAATGGGTACAGAGTGGAGGAATGCAAGAGCAAACTAGAGCCCAAGCATGAGCTGAGGTCATTAAGGACAGGCTGTAGCCCACTTCAGGTACTGTCACTCTGCCTTGCTTATGAGGGTGCTCTGCAGCAACTGGGACCCATATATGCATCTGGTCCAAAAATCAGAGATTAATGGAGTTGCAGCCTCAATATTAATAGCAGCATGGGTTGCAATATATGTGAGAGGTATTTTTTTAAATGGATGCTCCTTGTTTTCCTGCTTGAAATCACTTGTGGCCAACATCACCAGAAACATAGAAAAGAGAGTTCTGGAAAACAGAATTCATCTCAGCCCAGGTGAGTACTTAAAGAACCACAATGTGATCTCCCCATGCTATCAATTTTCCTTTGCAACTCTGGTTCCTTCCGTGCATTTCACATTTTTCTGACTGCAATGCAAAGTGGATTCGTGTTTATCTCCATATTTATTTTTAGGATCTAGCGATATAGAATGTTGATTGAATTTCTGAGGATTTTCTCCTAAGGTGTTCTAATTGCTCCAGCAGTACTACTTAAAGGATATTTTTAAGTCATCTAGCAGTATTATTTTAAAACATTACACTGTTATTAAACTTCAGTTGCTCTTCCACAAGGGAATTTTTTTTTTCTTTTTCTGTTGTTTGGGTTTTTTTTTTTTTTTTTTGGGTATTTAACCAGAGGCACTTCAGCACTGAGCCACATCCCCAGTCCCTTTTATATTTTATTTAGAGGCAGGGTCTTGCTAAGTTGCTGAGGCTGGCTTTGAACTCAAGATCCTCCTGCCTCTGTCTCCTGACCACTGGGGTTATAGGAATTCACCTCCGTATCCAGTGCAATGAACTTTCAGAGTAATTTTTATCAAATCCTCATCATTGTCAACAAGGGAGTTCTCCTAAGATGATATATGTATGACATGTGGCATGCTTGGGTGATGAGCTTCCTGTGTCAGTGTCTCCACTAACTACAGTGAACAAGAATGTAGGGTCACATGCAAAGCTTATGGAACTCCATCCACTCCTATTCTGATTTCAGGGGGGTTCACCTGTGATGAGTCACACAGGAGGATGGGATGAATCACAGAGATGTAGTTGTTTACTAGCCTGTGGTTGGGAGAGCACGGAAATGTTGGGATTTGAAGATGAGGGAGTGAGGGCTTCTCCCAGAGAGGATAGATCAAAAAGAAATCTAGGATAGGGAGAAGCTGAGCAAAAATAGCTTGGAATTCTCTGGGTTTTATCTTGTGCTGGTCTTGGAGATTGAACACCCAAAAAGTTATGACCTAAAAAAGTCATAGATCAGCAACATAGGTGGGGTAAGAAGGCAGAGTTGCTTCACAAGTTGATTCACAAGTAAACACAGTGGGATTAGGATCACTGCCCACGGCCAGCACTTTAATGAAGGAGGGTGGTTAAAAATTTGCTTCTAAGAAGATGCGATTTTTGCAGATTGATGTTGCCAACATTTACTTGACGGAAACTTTGTAAGCCATGGAGACAGAAATCAGAATATCTTCTGCAGGAGCAGCTTATTCCAGATGTACTTTAAAGTGTTTGTTTACAAAAAGGAAAACAACATTGAAGCTGAGACGAAAACAGAACCCAGTCGGAAAGTCTCAGATTGTTTGGAAGACGGTGAGGGGGAGGAGGGTCTGGAATGGAACATTGACACTTTCCAGTCGTTGGCATCCTTGGAACATGGTTGAAAATTTCTCTTTATGTTCATCATTTTCCCTTTATTAGGATCATCCTCACTAATTAAATGTGATTGTCTGACCCAGTGTACTGAGGTACAAAAGCAAAGCATATCACATTCAGAAATGCAAAGAACAGAAACGTATTTATTAATTTAAAGTGGATTCAGACTCCCCCCTAAGACATAATCTGGGAAGTTGAGACTGATCGTAAATTTTAAAGTTTCTTTAAAGTTTTGCGTGGTCTTATTCATCAAGTGAATCTCTCATCTTTCTTGTGGGATCTTGGGTGAGGTGGAAGTGAGCCTTGAACAGTGGCCTATAGCTCACTGGCCTTGCCTATCCTTGCAAATGATCATTGTCTTTCTTGTCTGATGCCCTAGTAGCATTTGATTCTGGCTCTGTAACTGGAGAAATTGATCTATTCTCAGGATGTGATGCTCTCCCTGGACTCTCTTAATCTTATCTTGGCCTCATGGTCAGTAGTGTACACGCTGGAGTGTAGATCAGTCCTCAGCCTCATAGCTCTCCCTGTGGATCTCAGTCATTTTGCAAAACATCTACTAGAGTTCAGTTCCTTTGCTTGCTCTTCAGCTCTCTCTCTCTCTCTCTCTCTCTCTCAGTCTTTGGGCAAGAGCCATATTGCTATCATATTGCAGAAGACTCAAGGATGTCTCAGGAAAGACTGGGTCTCCCCACCTCACCAAGGTGTGCAGGTACTCTCTGTTGTGACATCAGCACTGGAAGTGGGTGAGCAGACACCCTGTGATCTTCTTCTTGGTGTTAAAGGGACAGCCAAGTGAAAGTCTCGTTCCTTTACTCCTTCCCCTCAAAATACTGTCTCTTCTGAAAGAGGGTTAGAAAATCTGCATCTCAATATTGCCTCCTGTCTGGATCTCTTTGCCCAAAGTGACTCACTCTCCATTTCTTCTATTTTTCTATCCAGATTGCCCCTCACATCTTACCTTCTCCTACAGGATAACATATTTGTTTGTATTGATGCAATTTGAAAAAACACAAAGGAATCTCCTCCCGACTTAATGACTCATCTTTCCCCTGTCCTAGGCAAGTTTGTCAAAAACATAGGCTCTATATTTTACTTCCATTTTCTTACCATCTTCTCATATATTAAGTCACTTTATCCTGATTTTCTTCCACTTAACTGCACTGATATATCCTGGCCTAAGATCACCAATGACACCCCTGCCCACAAAGCCTATAACAATTTTTATGCATCTCATTAGATCACTCAAGGGCATTTATTACTCCAGATTAGTCCTCACTTTGTGAGGTCCTGGCTTTCCTTGGTTGCAGGTGGACCACATGCTCCAATTTTTTTTTTACATCATTGATCTAGACTTCTTAACCTCCTTTTCAGTCTTACCTTGCAACATCGATGGGTTCCATGTTGGAGTGATGCAGTCCAAGTCTTCTTTCTTCTCATCCTAGGTTCTCCTCCTGTTCACTCACATCATTTGCATTGTCAACAGAATATCAGTGCCCCTCTAATGGATCAAAATAGTTCAAACATTTCTTCTGGGATGGCAAAACCCATATCCTACTGCACACTTAGAATCTGCTCATGATGTTTCACCTTGGGTCATTTTAATCTCTGCTACCAAAACCTGGCCCAGCCATTATCTCTTACCTTGTGACAGCTATTATCTTTTTTCTTTGGGTCCATTAGAATAGTTCTTTAAGAACTTCTCCAAGCTATAGTCTGAAGACTTTCCTAAAATGAAAATTGTTACCTGACTCCCCTACTCCATCCTAATCCTCAGTGAGATGTGGTCTCACACTCATTAGGATAGTTACTACCAAGACAAACATAAAACAAACAGAAAATAAATAACGGTTGTTGCCACCTATGTTGAATGAACGAGCAGGTCCCTCAGTGTGCTCCCACCTTTTAGTTATTGTAAACAATGCTGCTATAAACATGGGTGGACACAACTCCTTCATTTTCTTCTATCAAATTTTCAGATTATGTACTCAAAAGTGAAGTTGCTTAATCTTTCATTATTTCTATTTTTAACATTTTGAGGAAATGTCTTACTGTTTTCCAGTGGCTGCACCATTTTATACTCCCCAGAATGGGGCACGAAGGTCACAGTATCTCCTCTTCTGTCCAACTCCTGAGTCAGGAGACACAGGGATCTTATTGTCATGCTGACTTGAAGCATCTCCACCTTCTGTGTCTCTTCTAGGGAGGCTAATCCCCTGGGGTCTCCAACCCAGATTCCAAGCTGGGATTATATGTGAATGCACAGAATAGTTAAGCTTCACAATGACATCCCTACAGAAAGTCACATGCCTCTGCTTAGGACATTCTTCCCCAACTTTATTTGCTGTGCTCCTTGTGCCTTGACTTGGATGCTGCTTCCCCAGGGAGGACTGCCTGGCCCCAAGCCTGGACATTTTCCCTTCTCATGGAAGTGCCTGTGATTTCCATGCTGGCCCTTGTACTGTGACATGTCTGTCACCACTTAATTGAAACTACCTTCCACAACACTGTCAGCCTGACGTGGACGCCCTCATGCTGAAAGAATTATTCCTAATACTGAGCATAATATCTAGAAAAAAAATGTTCTCTACTAAAGTGTTTTAGAAAAACTAATACATAAATATGAATGTCTTTGGACAAAACTGAGACAGAACGACACTGAAATCTATCTTATGGTAGATGATACTGGATGTCTGTTCAGAAAGGGGAAGATTTTTTAAATTACAAGTTCTTCTATCAGCCACATGTGGTCACATGGGAATTTGTTAAATTCTTTAGTCCTTTCTTAGTAGCTTAAAATATGAAACAAGTTCACGGAGGTGGAATAGTTTCAAGCAATAGAAGGCCAAGATTAAACTGCTTCTTATTTCCCTCCGAGAAAGAATCATTTATCTCTAGTGGAACCATCAGAGTCCTGGATAAAAATAAAAATGTGAATTTATAAAATAGGGCTCACTTTTTGAAATTCTCTTCCAAAATGAATCATGCAGTTTGGCCTTTTTATTTGAACTATTCTGCTGCAATTTTCCTCACATCGATGGATCTTGTGTTCGCACCAGCCCCCTAGGGGTTGGAGTTAGGAACATGGGAGGCTCCTTCAGGGGAAGCACTTGGTAAAACACAGCTTCGACAGTTCAGTGTTGAATGGATGAACGTCAGCCCTCATTTACATTGCAAATGGAGGGAGAAATCACAGGTTTAAGAATCCAATCGATTGTGTCTTTGGGCTCTGCATGGCAGCAACTAATTAAAAAGTGAAAAAGGAAGGTAAGAAATGTCCTGTACAAAATAAATCTCCATAACATTAAGAATATCTCCTATAGAAACTATTATCAACTGAGGGTCATTTGTGTGTCCCCCTCAACCCTCACTAGGGCATGTCTGGCAAAACCTACAGACATACCTATTCATCCCAACACAGGGATCGTTCCTGGCTCCTGGTGATAAAGGGCACTAGGAGAGATACAAATCCTACAATGCACAGCACAGCCCCCAAAGAATTATTGGACCCAAAATAACCAACAAGTTGGAGGTTGAGGAACCCTGTTCTGTATGCCAACAAGTTTTCTGAACCCTCACCAACAAGAAGAATCTTTTGATAACCTGCTTTCTGTTTGATTTGGGTCCACTTTCCTGTGGTAAGGAACTTCCCCAACATGGGTGACATCCCACCTCAGGAATAGGAACATGTGACCCCAGTTCAGAGGAAGAGTGGGTCCTCTGAACCATCAGTGTCACTTCTTGGGTTTGATGTTGCCCAAGGTACCTCACCCACCTATGAACAGCTGAGAGTCAGACATGTTTGGGGAATAAATCACCAAGGAGAGCCCTTCCTCCATGTGTGTCTTTTTGGCCGCCATTCATGTTTCTGTTTTCCATCTCCCCTGCGCCAGGGTCAGCAGTAGCGATTACAGAGGGGAAATATTTGTCTGAAATTGGATCCAGGCTGTGGTCTGGAGTGGCTCACTCCAGTGCTATAGTTGGGGGGTGTTGCTGCAGACGTAAATCCCCCCCACAGAGGAGGGAAACATCAGGCCTATGTCTTTGCAGGTCTCCTGACTGTGCCTTCCCTTGGCTGGTCTTCCTGGTGTCCGGCAGTTGAGTGGGACATGCATAAATTCTAATCACTGAGTTCTGCTTGGCCCCAAGCCACACCCCAACCCAGTGCAAGGAATGTTCTGGAACCCAGAAATTATTTCACTGCCAGCTTCTCCTCACACTTGGAAGGAGATCATGCTTAAGTCATTCAGACTTTCTTTTCCTTTGTCTCAGTACTGTAAAAAAGGAACATTTGAAACACTCAACTTGTTTTGATTTTTTCGTGGGTTTGTTTTTTGACCCCACTTGTAGGGCTTAAAGACAGTGATGGTGTGTTATAGTATTATAGGTGATGACACGGCCAAGCTACATCACACACCCCCTCGCCCCATTTCATCTCTCCTACAGCAACTGATGAGTAAAAAAATCAAAAGTAGGTCTCTATAAACAAAAAATAAATGAGACTGTAAATCTGTGATCATAACTTAAGCTTTTATGCTATTTATAACATGCAAGCATCATTTCCTTTTTCTATTTATTAGGTTAGCTTTAGATTTACAGAAACTTGAGGAAGGTGCTTTGGGCCCCAAACACTCCTTCCTCCCTGCCCATTCTCACCTGTTAATATCTTCCACTAATGGAGTGGCTTTTTGCTGTCTCCACAGTTTTGACTTCCATTTCCTCTCCAATTACAACCAGATCTTGTTAATTTTATTTCCACAATTTCTCTCTTACCCACTCACCCACATCCTTTCCTCCTCTTCTGCTGTTTGGTTCAGCTCCCACTGACACTGCACTTGGCCTGGATTTATAAGAGACTTGAGGTCAATGTCATTCCCTCCATCTTTAAGTCTAGATTGCATGTATAGTTTCCTCTGGGAAACATAAAGACTATCATGTTTTGTTTTGCTTTTTCACAAGCATCAATTGTCATTCTTGCCCAAACAATAAGCAGAAGACTGTACAATGACAAAGAAGGTATGCGAAGTTTCTGCAGGTAACTTTAATGTCTTTTATGTCATGGAGGCTAGATCCTTAATCTTCTCACCCTGCTCCAACAGTCTATATTTCAGTGATGTAAGTAAATTAAGATTTCTCAGAGTAAGGCATTTCCTGTTTGATAGGATGAACACTTCCTACTTGTTAGTCCAGCTGCTGGCTGGTATGTGATTAATGTTAGCTGCTGTAACAAATAAACATCATCATTCCATTCACATAATACAGGAAAGTTTCATCCTAATTGAAAGGTTTGAGTTGGCATCCTGATTGTCAGGGACGTTCCTTCCATATGGTGATTCAGGGATGTCTTTTTGTTCCTTATGGCTCTGCCTGTCATCTACCTATTCTTGGTGCCATCAATTAAGAAGCAGTAAAAGACAAACCCAATTCAGTAAAACTGACCCGAAGCCCAATTCTGTAAAGCTGTGGTCAAGTGAAACATATCACATGAGCTCTTATTACCATAATAGGAACTCAGTCACATGACCACCTTACATGAGGCAGGGAGATTTAGTGAGACTTAGTGACCTGAAAGGAGAAGCCAGCCCCTGATTTTGATTGAATAGCTTTCAGTCTCTGCTTCTGTGAATATGGAGCATTTTAAGTGCATAAACTAAAGACAATAGAGACTAGGCTCTTCTAAGTAATCAGAAGCACAACAAGGGAGGGTGATAGAGGCTGCAGAGTAGAGTTGAGGTGGCCACAGGGTGGGGAGACAACAGAGGGCCAGAGGAGGATCCCCCAGCTGTGCAGTGATGCAAGTTGCAGTGTCCAGGATTGGGGAGAGGGATTCTGCAGGTGTTCCTCTAGCTCCCCATTGACCTGGGTGGTAGCTACGCAAGAGTGCTCCCTCTGTGACAATTCATCAAGATGCTCCCAGATGATTTTCCCTTTTCTGTAGGCATTTTTGCATCAATAAAATGTTTAGTAAACAAACAAAAAAGGAAATAGATCTCCTTAACTTTCTACATTTTCTCAAATGTTTGATGAGGAGTTAAATTATTTAATTATATATTTAATTGACTTGCTATTTTTATGACTGCATCACAGATATCCCAGGGTACATGAGTTCCCAGTTATGTGTAGATTCAACCCATGCTGATTCATGTGCTTGGATCTGGTTGATTACCTCTGTTCCCTACCCCGAGACACTCCTCCCCCCTTTATTTTTATCTCTAGGGCTGCTACATATCTGTTAATTTTAAATACTTTGATTAAACATAAGCCTCTTTTTGTAGCTTTCCTGGGTTCATGTGGAACTGGCCACTCTATTGTTTATGCTCTGTGCATAAACGCATCTTCTGTCTAGTCCTAGAGCATTTTATTGAACTCATTTGACTCTAATTACTACATAAGAAGGTCTTTTGATGGTGGAGATTCTGCTTAATCATCTTTCCATCCCCAGTCGCCAGAAAACATCTTTGATGCTTAATAATTCTTTGTTAAATGAATGTATAAATGCCTGAATTAAAGTGTCCACAACTTTTCAATCATATTGAAAAATTGATGTTGGCCATATTTTATAGTAAAGCTACATAGCTTAAACGTGTTTGAGATGACTTAAATATTTGACAGATATAAGAACGATCCTAGGTCTCTGGTTAAGTTTTTTAGTAAATTTCATTTAGTAGCAGATTTTCAGAGACTTGATCTTATGTAATATTTTTCTGTCATTGAATTTTTTGGTCTTCCTTCCACCTTTGTTATTTATCATGTAACTGGGCATGAATTAAAAAGACACACTTACTTTTCAGAAGAAGAAAAGCCCTAAATTTGAAATTCAGCTTTGTTCTTTGTAGGTTATGTGACTTCAGAAAAGTAATTTCATTTAGGCTGCAGTTTGCTCGATGTGAAGGGCTTAACTCAACCACAACAACAGTCGTGGAAGTGGAGCGGGGTCCCTTCTACACACTAACTCACCTAGAAGAGTACTCTCAATACATGTTAAGTTCTTATTCATTTTTTTGTACCTCCTACTTAAGAGTTCTTGAAGTTATCTTAAGTGTAAAATTATGAAACCCATGACTTGCTACTTCTGACCATTTTCTTTTTTCTTTTCTTTCTTTCTTTCTTTCTTTCTTTCTTTCTTTCTTTCTTTCTTTCTATATAAAGACAACACACAGCCTAATCTTTCTTTCTTTCTCTCTCTTTCTTTCTCTCTTTCTTCTTTCTTTTTTTCTTTCTTTCTTTCTTTCTTTCTTTCTTTCTTTCTTTCTTTCTTTCTTTCCTTCCTTCCTTCCCTTCCTTCCTTCCTTCCTTCCTTCCTTCCTTCCTTCCTTCCTTTCTTTTCCTTCCTTCCTTCCTTCCTTCCTTCCTTCCTTCCTTCCTTCCTTCCTTCCTTCTTTCTTTTTTATATAAAGACAACACACAACCTAATCTTGAATTTACACCATTAGTCTATCATGAGATGAGCGCTGCCAGGAATAATGTAACTGGGAATGTCTTCTTCCCTCATTTTTAATTGTTGTTTCACTTCACTTCCCTGGAGGCAAATCCTCATCTGAGAAGTATATCGAGTACCACTCATGGACAAGATACGATAAATAAGAGGAACTCCAGAAAATTCTATCATTTCCCTGCTACACAGAGTAGGAATTCATTGCTCTCTTTAAGAACTATAACAGCAGAGAGGTAGCAGACTCCGTGTTTGCCCCATTTCGTCCTGTTCAGTCTTTCCTGCCAGCAATTTGCACATTTCTCCACCTCTTTGTGTTCTGCTGCTAAGAAAACTCTGGAAGAGCCTGGAAAGCCACATTCTCCTCCACCTGATTCCTTCTAGGACTGTCTAGGTACAGAGCACAAAAGCCCCCACCTGTCACCAGGAGGAACAAACTTCAGGTCTCCCAGGCTGGATGAAAGGCAAGCTCCTCACTGCCTCTTCCCTGTGTTTCTCCTGGAATATTTTCTTTCCCAAATCCTTGTACCCAGATCCTGTCCCAAGGTTGGCTTATGGGGGACCTGAACCTAAAATGGGAGTGTACCAACGAACTGTAAAGACAGATGTAGGAGTATGACATTGACACAGGTGAAAAGGAGAGGAAATAAAGGGCGATCAAAAAAGAGAGAAAGGACTAGAAGTCTTAATAATGGGAACGACTGGGCTGAATCCTGCTCAGTAGATTGTCTGTGGAGCTGGGCTGGCGACAGACTCCATCCTGATGAGCTGATTTCATGACCAGTTTCAGACAAGACCGGACGAAATGAGCTGTGGGGATGATCTTTAGATCACAGGTGGACTTGGACCAACTATGAACTCCTCAAGTGAAAATCTCATGAGAGAACAAGAAAATGGAATGGCAGGAATTATATGCAGCAAATTCTGATTATTGTCCAAGACTGTAGGGTGGTTGGTGAGGGGCTGGCTATCTGTACTTTCAGCAATGGACTTTTCTAAGCTAAGATTTTTTTTTCTGTTGTATATAAGCATATATGATCCTTTGTGATCAGCACACCTGTGCCTAAAGAAAAGTCCAGTACATGAGAGCTCAGTAAGAATCTCTCTTTATCTTACATTAATTTCTTCCTGTTGTGCTGGAAAAGCCATATGTCTTTATGCAGGAGGTGGGAAGGGGAGAAAATATCTTCATACCTTTGTCTGTTTCTATGAGGGCTGAAAATCTACCCTCGTATTTCAAACCAAAGTCTCTGTCACTTGCTAATAGATATGTGTTTAGGAAAATTAAAATCTCCCTTTTATTGTGTATAAAAGTGATTTTTATCTCTCAGGTGAGGGAAGGTAGGTCCAGGCAGGTAGATTTGAGTACTCTCTCATGGGCAGTACATGACATCTAGTAAGTCTGGAGGCTATGCTCATAAGCATGTGCAAAAGAAGCCCTTCAGGGCAGTGACAGATATTTTCTGCAAATAATGAGATGCTTTGAAAAATGTAAAATCATAGTACTGAAAATGCAATTGAGCATTTATCTAATAAGGTGGCTATTTCGTATACTATAAAGGTTAAAGAAATATTTTCAGGAGGAGACATGGCTAACAAAAATGTCGGTCAGAGAAAGGACAATCATTATTTCCAATTTAATTCCATTCCGTTTTTGCCACAGGAGGGAAGGCTGGGATCCACAGAGACCTTTTCAGGGACCATCTCTGGGCAGACGGTACAGTGGTCAATAATGGATACACCTCTTTGCTGTGTGATGGATGCTAGTTGCCAAGATGAAATACTTTCAGTTTCAGGCCAGTTGCCACTGAAGTCAAAAACTCTAAGTGTTAACTTATCCACAGTGTTCTGGGGAAAAATAGGACAGAGATGTCCTCCATGTTGGAGTCATCATCCTTGACCACCAGTGGTCACCAAGAAGAGAAGGAACTGCCACTGCTGTCAGTTATCTGGGTACAGATAAAGCACAGCTATGTGACTGTTGTTGATTTGATTATTATCAGCATTATTATTGTCATTATTACTATTATTATTATCAATATTATTCTCCATTCCCATGTTAATCTCAAAAGTGGTAATTTCTTTTGAAAATACTTCAGTGCAATTAATTTTACTTACAAGGGTGCTCTAGAAACAAGTTAGTTCCATGCTGCCTGTTGAGTCGACACTCTGAGTAGACCTTGACACTCCATTGCTGAGTTCTCTGTGCCCCTCACCATCATGGCGGGGTGCTGTCTCACAATATATTTCCCGACAGAGGACAAATGTGCAGCCATAAATATGATGGCTTCATCTAATGCCTCAACTGTGAAAACAAACGACAGAAAATGTAGTTCACAGAACAGATACCGAGGTCAAAAACTATCGGGAAGGATATTCCACACAGAGACTATTACAATACACTTTTCATAGAGGGCTTATTTATGGGAGCATATTATGAGTCATAGCAATTCATAATGTGATGTTCGGTGGAAAATTCCATTCTCTGCTCTGGCTAAATGGTAGACACACAGCACTCATTTTTGATTAACGAGAGTCATAAACATACCCCACCAGGTATAATACAGTAGTTTACAGCCCTAACCTAAATTGACAGATATATTTTTTTCTTCATAAAATAAGAAAAATGGGCTATAGTGAAATCACTGCAATTCTCAGCAGGACAGTGACTGGCTGCAGCCACTGTGGGGACAGTCTCATTACCCACTTACCAGAATTTGGCCTCCTGTATCATTTATTCATTACCTGAGCTGCAGCACCATTTAGTCTATTCCATAAATATCTTTCTAATTTGAATTAAGATAATGTGCTGTGCTTGTTGGATATGGCATAACGCAGTTTGTACTCACTTTAAATTGTACCAAGTCAGAAAGCAATTTTGCATTCCAGATAGGGCTAAAAATATTCACCCATTAAAATAGTAATCATCATTAAAATTAGCTCACTGATTTTTGCTGATTAATTTTTCAGTAACAAGTATGCTTTCTAAAAAGTTTCAATTAAAGATTTTTTAACAAATCTAGATTTTTAACAGGCAAAATATACCAAAAAAAGGTAATTAAGGAAATAAAAATAGAAATTTTGAATCACTATATTTTTAAAATGATTTTTTTTGTAATTTGCTGGCAAAACTAGTGAAAAGGATTGGAATGGTTGCTCTAAAGAGAATGTAGGACTGAGTTTCCTACATCTCCATTTTTTGTCTGTGATCCCCATGCCTACTTTTGTCTGTATGGAGAAAGAAAAATCTAGGAGTATCTAAGTAAAGAGAGCCATTTTAGTGAGATTCTAGTTTTTGTTTGCATGTGTTTTATTTTCATATACAACAGGAATGATTCAAGTTCAGAACAAAGGTTGAAATCAACAAAGATCAAGATACAGCATTAAATGCACTAGAGGAAATAAAGGAGTGTTGCTTTTAAGACAACCCCTAGTATGGTTTTCTTCTTGTCTTTAGTATCTTTATTTTAGCTTGAGTGAAAGACATAAGCATGCTAAGATATAGTTTTGATTAACCCTCTTGAAAATTGTGGGAGAGGAAGTGATGTGTTTTTACTACAATACTTTTAAGAAAATCAACTCCTTAGCATAATCGTTAAGGAAACAAGGAAGTGCAAGGTTTTAAAATATAAAAATATGTATTAAGTAGCAAAACTGAATATTAATTATAAAATCTGTTGAGAAAGTCACAAATAGCATGAGAAAGTTTTAGTTTCTGTCATTTTTAAAACAATGTGTGTGTATAATTTGGTACTAGTTAAATCAATTAAATATTCTTTAGCCATGCATATTTGATGTGACATATTGTTTTTAAGGGAGATATGTCACAAAGCAATAGTGACTTTCAGTCCCTCACAGATGGCCATTGTAGAGTAATTGTCATGGAAACGCCTTCTGACCTTTCTCAATAATGGTAGCAGCAGATCTGGAGAAAGACAGAGGTTCAAGTCAAAATGATCTGGTATGTGGCAGACAAGAAAGAGCAGCAGTTAAACCAGGAGCATCCACACTTCCATGAAAAAAACAATTGCAAACACACATTTATTTTTTTGGGAACACAGATAGTGCATAATTACATAATTATTTCCAAATATTAAGTTCTAATGGAATTTGGCCTGCCTTAATAATGTAATTTAGCCTAATCTTTTAAAGAGCTTTAGTGCGATCTTTTCAACAATTTTTTTAGAGAATATATCATTTGAAGTTCAAGATTCAGATTATGCAATCTCTTGGACATTTGTATCCATGAGATATTAAATCAAACATTCATAAAAGGTCATTCATGTATTTTTCCACAGAGTATGTCTAAGATGTTTAGCATTCAAGAGAAAGAGGTTGTCCTATTCATCTCCTGTAATTTGACATATAAATCTAGTTTGGTATAAGGTAGGATTCCAAAAATAATTATCAGAATAAGATAACCTGTATATTTGTGGGAGTTACCTTGTGTAGATTGATACCTAGACAGACAGATAGAAGCTGTATAGGTATACTTAAAAAGTATCTTAATTGCCATATAATTCCAAGACTCGATTTTCATTAAATCCAGAATGCATAAAAGATTGAAATATTTTTTATTCAATGAATGTACGCTGTGTACGGTATTTCCAACTTTGAAAGCCATTTTCTCCGTAGCAGCCAAAACGACTTAAAAATTCAAGCCCTCCAAAGGCCCAGCATCATTCTTAGAACCTGTTTCAGTCAGTTTCCCAACTTCAAGTTCCTGAAGTCACTAACTTACAAAAAGTCCTACCTATCTAACAGTGCCGGAGGTTCCCTTCCAAATCAGGTGACCTCTTTGCTTTGGGGCTCTGGTGAGGATACCAGCTGGCAATGTCAGGAAGTGTGTATCTGAACAAATTGCTCCCATCATGAATCAGGTGGTAAAGAGAGACAAGGGTCCCAAGCGTTGTTTGAAGGCACACATCACTTACCACATGGACCTATGGGGGACACCACCTACATCTGAACCACAGCAGAACCAAATCTAAACTCCTAGCCATGCCCTGCCTCTGCAGCGTCTGTGGCATGACCTCCATCCAACTAACCCCAACCCTGAACCACACAAGCTTGTTGCTGCCTCAGGACATGAGCACCTCTCCTTTCTTCTGCCTAGGGACACGCTTGCTGTCTCTGCTGACCACTCTTTTCACCACTGCCAGTGCTCTGTCCAGACCACCTCTGATCCCTGGATGGGCTCTGCAGCCCTGACCAGCAGATGGGGGATTTGCTCCTGCTGGCCAGAGGCACAGCCTGGTTCAGGGTGCTGTCCTTGGCTCCAGTCTTCCCCAAGAGCTCTGGTCCTGAGGTGGAGAGCAACCCCCACGTGCCAGGCAGCTGTTTGGAAGTTCAGTTTCTTTCCCTCCATGAAACTAACTATGGGGCCAGGCCACATCCAGACTACCCTAGAAAACAAGCTAAGGCTGGAACTCTCCCGAATCCTATCCCCACCCAGCTCCTTCACCAGCTCTGCTCTTTTCCCCACAGGCAGACTGGCCTCTCTGGGAAGCAATTCTGTAATAAATAATTTGCACATGGATCCTCCTCTCAGGGTGCACCTCTGGGAATCTGAGGTAAGGAAAGGCTTCCTCATTTCTCCTTACTACAAAGATGGCCCATCCAGGAACATGGCCTTGTCTCACAAGTCCAGGGAACTCCAGAGATTCAGGGGATGATTTCCTTAGGGTGGTGACTGAGCCTCCAGCCTGAGCCACATGTTTTATAGTGCCTTGCTTTATTACTTTAAGACACTTACTGCTATTTAAAACTTTGCATTCTTAACGAATATGGGTTTCTTCCACCATGTTCTACTCTCTGAAAATGGAGGCTTTGCCTGCCCCCCTTGCTGCATGGCCTTTGATGCCTCCAATGTCCCTCACCCTGGCAGGCTCTCAACCACTGCAGATAAATGAAAATGAGTCTGGTGAGAGGAAGAGCAAGGTGCCTCCCCTGCCTGTGTCTTGTTCTCCATTGACCGGAGGGATCATTGCTTCACTGACTCTCAGCTTCACTGTCTCTGTTGCCCTGGCTCCTGGCTTGCTGCTGGGCAGCAGCAGCACAGATTCATAAGGGAAGAATGTGCCAGATGTAGTGTCCACTGGCCACATGTAGGTCAGGCCTAAAAACCTTTTCAGGGTGCCCAGAGATAGCCATTATGAAAAGATCATGCATTATTAAGTGGGTGGTTCTGTTCCAACTCAAAGACAAGATTTATCCTTCCCAGGTAGAGATGGAGAAAACACAGGCGACTTCAGATAGACTGGAAGCACTCAGACGCTTGCCAGGGGCAGTGATAGATGAGCAGGGTATTTCTCCTGGTGGTTAGGCACCAGAATGTCTGTTGCCTAAATTTCTCAGGGAGGAAAAGTGAATGGAGCAAATTCCTCATGACTTCTCACCATTTGGCAAAGGTTTGTGGTAAAAAATGTAGAAGAGAGGTAGTCACATTTAATTTTTTAAATCTCGTTTATTGGAGAAGCATTGGTCTCAATGATTTATGAACTCAATGAATATTTGTTAAGCACTTTCTATGAATGATACACAAGTCTGGGTGTTGGAGATAAAGAAGTGACCAAGGTAGGCATGTTTTCTTGCTTCCATTTAGTCTATAGTTAACTTGGCAGAGGGAAACAGGTTACCTAAATGTTTTTGAGGTAGGAAACATGGGGGGTGACTTGGTCTGATACAGGGAGGTTGTGGCAGTTGGAACAATAGGTTTTTGTGGCAGAGGTTTAGGTCTAATGAAGGAGCAATCCCTGCAAGTACCTTCCAGAACTGTGTTTCATACAAAGACAATAGTAGATGCAAATGTCCTGAGGCTGCAGCAAAGGTCAAAAGAGAAGAAACACCAAGATTCTGTTTACTCCAGTGGCATTAGTCAAATGTTAATTATACCACCCAAGTATTTTCTCTTAGCACTTGACAGAATAAAAGGGTATAACTCTATGTACGATGATGAATGCTTTTGTGGTGGAACAGTAAGACTCAGGTATCTGTCAAATTCCCGTAGTTGTGTAGTAAATGGAAACCTCACAATAGAATTTATGAGCTTTTAGATGCATCTAGAGGAACATCAGAATGTTGTGTTCTAGAGATTAACAGTAAAATAGACATTATGCATGATCTGGCTTAACAAAACCAAATATAGAAGTAGAGGACAATTTGTCCTCAACAGACAGACACATCAGAGAGAAATTATTTACATTCAACCAGCATAAATCACATAACAGAAAGATCCTATGTAAGATTTGCTCCTCTATGAGGGAAGCCAGGAGGTTTGCATCTGCATTCTCTGCCGTTCACGCTGGAAACCTTAATTTATAAAGGATACACATTATTGGGGCATATGGCAAAATCCCCTTATCTATGCGGTAGGACTGAGGGCACCCCAGTTAGTTTCTAATGATATATTTAATAATTAGATTACATGTTAGTTATCTTTCCATTACTATAATGAACACCTTAATAATCAAATACAAAGACAACAGTTTTATTTTAGCTCATAGTATTAAAGGTTGCAGACCATGTTCAACTGGCCTCATAACCTTTGGGTGTGTGGTGAGGCAGCACATCATGGTAGTGAGCACACGGTGGAGAAGAACCCTCATCTCATGACAAGGACTCAAAAGAGAGAAAGCGGAAGAGACACCAGGTTCCATAATGCCTTGAAAGACATGCCCCTAATAACCCCAAGACTTCCTTCTATGAGGACTTTAAGGCTTCCTCCACCAGGTTGGAGACCAAGTCTGGAGCACCTGGCACTTGGGGAGACATTCAGGATCTGAACTATAGCACTGTGTGCACCAGTGTGTGTGAGTGTGCATTTGATGAGTGCAAGTCCGTAAGCTGTGTGCGTGTGTGTGCACCCATATCGTGCAATCCAAATGTCCTCTGTGCATCTGTATTCAAAGCCCATGTCCTGCAGGAAAAGAGTAACTTGCTTTCCAGAGAGTTTGGTGCAGCATCCTGCAGATGTGGCCACTGACTAATTGTGTGCTGAGGACGACGATTCGGTTGATGACAAATTTGTGTATTGAGTGGAAAGAGCTTACTGATTAGTTTCTGGAATTGTTGCCCAGTTTTAAACAAATGGAACTTTGCTTTTTTGTCTTTTTCTGATTAGCGGGTTCTATCATCTATTTAGCTGAACTATGGGCACTGCATTAAAATGAACACCTTTTCTTCTTCCTAGGACATGCCGCCATTGTGTCTCTGGGGCAGACTTTGAACCCTGGCACTTCTGCTGCACCTTCTCCTGGGTCCTGGATGGGGCAGGGCACAGAGGACTTGGGAAAAGCTTCCAGGTGTTTCCCACAGGCAGGGCTCTACTACTGAGATGCATGTGTGTGCTTTCCAGAGGTTCTCTGAAATCTCTCAATCCCAAGCCTTGGAAAAATACACAGAGCTGCTCTTGACTTAGCCCCTGTGACGTGGATCCCTCCCATCAAATCTCTCCGTGATGCATATGAGGGTTAATGATTTTAAAGAACACAAAGTCCTCAGTAAGCACCATGGGAGAGCTGTGTACGAATTGGAGCACAGGGGCCTGCTTCCCTCCAGGTGTCCATTGTGTGCTGAGTGCTGGAAATGTTTCCAAGGCTCCTGTCTCCTTTTACACACTTTGTTTGTGACTGCAGCTCTGGTGATGAAGATTTGTGTCCTGTTCTCTGTGCTCCTCAAATGAAAAGGAATTTGAGAAAGATAAGTATGAGACAGTAAGAAATTTGCAGATCTTCCCGAAAAGTGTGAGGGTTAAAAAGAGTTTTAGTATTGTCAAAATGGATTCTAGGTGGTGTTACCGATAATGGAAATAAATGCAAATGTTCCAGTAAAATTTCATTTTTGGAGAAAGTTGTCATATCAACCAGCTTGGATTTTAGGTGATTAAATGTCTTACTAGGGGAAAAAAGGGAAAGAAAATAAAAAGTTCACTGAAATAAAGAGATAAAATGAGGTATTGAGAAAATACACAGAAGGCTAGACACTCTGGTTCAAAAGCCCCCATAGTGTTTCCTGGGAAAAGCCTTTATTAGAAAATACAGAAATATTTTATCCCACTTTATTGAAATGATCAAGCTGTATGTGTAAGACTTAAAGAACTGTAAATGAAGCTTGAAGATGTGGATTCTAGTTTTAATGCGGTGGCAGGATCTAGCATTACTTATTGCATGAGGAATTTCAGAGCAATTCCAAAGGCAGGGAAACCCAGTTAAGACAGGCAGATTTTTCCACACATCCAAGTCGAGGCTGAGAGGGGGACGGGGCAAGAGCATCCCCAGTGCTCAGGTTAAGATGGTATATCGAGTTCTTAGTGTGGCAATGAGATGCTGTCCCTCACAATGGTACCTGGAAAGTTGACCTGACACTCTGCTACTCTACTGATCCCTGCCAGAGGTCTCAGCATCATTTATTTCTACCTACCTACCTTTATCTCAAGCCTTGGAAAGGCCATGGACATTGTAAAAGACTACAAACCAGAAAGAAGAGAGGAAAACCAGAGTGATTCAGGAGCAACCGTCCACTTGGAGAAGCGAGGTGAGGAGCTGTGGGGAATTTCTGCAGCAATTTAAGTTCCCTGCTTGAGGAGATGGATTCAAAGGATATTTAGGAAATGCCTAATGAACACTTCTTCCACGGCACAGCAGTGTAGAAAATCCCACTTCCATAGTTGAATGAGATTCTAATTTATGCTTGAACAAATGGATATAGAAAATTTTATGAAGGATAAATTATTTTATATGCCTTTGCTTTAAAATAACCCATATCATTTTATAGCATGAAAATCTTACACACAAATGTTGTAAGGATCATAAGTCTTCAGCATTAAGCTTGCTCCCGGGGAAAAAAGAGACGAAAGTAATGTAGAGAAAGTAATGTAGTCAAAGATCAGACCAAAGATGGTCCAAGATTTAGAGTGGTATCATCAGATCTCAGATTTCACATGTAACTACATCAGAAATCCCATACACTTGGGCTGGGGTACACTTAGTGCTCAGTGGTAGAGTGGACGAGCATGCATGAGGCCCTGAGCTCAATCCTCAGGAAGGAAGGAAGGAAAGAAGGAAGGAAGGAAGGAAGGAAGGAAGGAAGGAAGGAAGGAAGGAAGGAAGGGAAGAAACTTCACATAGTCTTCATCTTGTGTCTACATAAGCCAGAAACTTTCCTCTGAGTGCCAAACCCAGCAAGCCAGAAATGAAGTGATATTGATGGTCAAGATCTGAAGATAAACACCTACAAATTCTTTTGAAACATTTGCTCACTTAATAGTTCTCTTTCAGTCAACAAAATATCTAAATCACAAACCCAGATTTGAGTTTATAACCACTGTTGCTAATTATCCCTGGTTTAAATGAGTATGTAGTATGTAGTTTTCTTTGGAATGAGACTGTATATATGTATATACATATGTATATATATATGTACATATATACACATATACATATGTGCACACACATACACACACACATACAAATTAATCAGTGATGGCTCTGAAATTATCCCAGACAAGTGAATGTTATGAATTTCTTTCCTTAGGTTTGGAGAATTTTTAAAGTAGGCCA
Organism: Glaucomys volans; assembly: GCA_020662805.1. NCBI lineage: Eukaryota > Metazoa > Chordata > Mammalia > Rodentia > Sciuridae > Glaucomys > Glaucomys volans. Next base: position 22,881 of record JAJEJO010001758.1, read on the forward strand.
CCCTACCTTTGGTACAAGTACTTAATCTTTCCCTATTTCAGTGATTTTTAAAAAAATTGTTAGAAATATTTAAGAAATGTGTAGAAAAAAGTGTGGGTGATTTCCCGCCCCCCCAGCACCCTTTGTTGTGTGTTGGCTGAATTCCTAGAGTTTAGACCTGTCATTTTGGACCTAGGGCCATTGGTCAGCAGGGACCTGTGTGCACCCTGCCAATGACTGTCACAATAAGGGAACACAGCTGGCACAGGGAGTGAGCCTGGAGCTGTGGCGTGAGCCAGGCTACTGTGTGTATCTGCGTCTTCCTGAGCCTCGAGGATGTTCAGGGAAGCATGAGAGTTACAAAGGCAGATGATGGGCAGTGGGCAAGCAGTTTTGTTTGGGAAGTTGGCAGCAAGAATGTACGTAAACACGTAGGAGCCATGACTTGCCACTTTGGTACAAGATGACAGTGAGTTTGGAGAAGAAATCACATTTTACTGTCCAGTTTTGCTGAAGTCAGGATTCCCATTCAATTAAAAAAGTGCTTTTTTCCAAGAGCTGAAGAAGGCAATTAGCCCTATCTCAGACAGTGCGAGGGTACCCGCCTTGGGAAGGACAGACAGCGCTGACAAGTAACAAGAATGTGGTCATTCTACATTTTTCATGATGCCAGAATTTTCTGTATTTATAGTGAAGAATTAAAAAGGTATGGGAAACAGCGTAACAAACTGCTAGCTTCCCCAAATCTCCACATGTTGACACATATATTTTAGGCTCTTTAAAGAAAAAACCATGTGGAGCCCTGAAATACCTTTTTCTTCCCCCTTAGAAATAAGCAATACCCTGAATTTGTTCTCAGCTGGCCCATTCATATTTGATGCTGCCTTTATAGATACATATTCATAAATTTTCTGGGAGTTGCTTTGCCTTTTTTTTCCTTTAAGTGTACCACACTGTACATCCCGTTCCTTTGGTAAAGCACTTTTATTGACAAAATTTTAGAGAATTTTTTCTATTGCAAGAGCAAACAATTTAACATTTTTACAGTGTTTTTTTTGTTTTGTTTTGTTTTTTTTCCCTGCATGACCAGGGCAGTTCTTTTGTCCTCCTATGAGGCTTATTTAAAGAGGTTACCATTAGGGATTGGAGTGCAAGTTCTTTTTGCTTGGGACATCTTTAGAGTCCATGTTTGGGACTCACTTGTTTGTGGCAGCTATTCCTGCAGTTTACAAAGCAGGCACATGCACACTGAGACGGATCTGCCACCATCCACAACGAGCTCCACGTCCCCAAGAGGGTGGTGGCTCCTCCAGCCTGGATCCTGGAAGACAAGGGAGCAACAGAGTCACAGGCAGCACAAACAGAGCCTGGAGTGGAGACTTGATTTGTAGCCGCAGCTGCCAATTATACCCTCGAAAAGCAGGGAGACAGTTGACAGTTTTATGCATGAGATCTCCAAACGTGTCACCATTCCAAGGTTATCTTTTCAATCTTTACACTCCATTAAGGCCTTTAAAAATGACTGTGTTTGATGACCTGGTGCTATTTAACGTGTAGTATTTAGGGAAGAATTAAATGCTCCTAAAGAGAAGCAGAGAGCTCCCCAATAGGAGGGCCGTCAGAGTGGCGCAGATGGGAGACCTCCTGCACCCTCTGCCCTGAAACTCAGTATGGGATGGAGACCCAGACCTGGGTGCTGGCAACCAGCCCGAGCTTCTCTCCATCACCCTCTAGATGTTGCCTCCCTGCTTCCCCAACCCCAGTCCTTCTCCTCCTTGGTGTACACCCCCATTTCCTTTGTTCTGCTTTCTGGGTTGTGGGCAATTTCTTCCTGAGTATTGTCTAACCCTTCAAGGTTCTATAAACCAAAAAAGTTCTGCTCTTGTATTTTACATCAAAAAGCTCTTTGCTTGCTATCAGATTGCTCCTTTTATCTTTTCTTGTATTCTGTTCTTATTTTGAGAAGGCAACATTTTATCATATTTTAGAGAGATTAGAGTTTTTTTTTTATTTCTTCTGTTCTTCTAAGCCTTTTTTCATGAATGTTTCTTTTTTCTTTTCTTCTTTGTTTTTTAACTTTCATTTACTTTTTCTTTTTTTAAAGTTAAGCTCAAGGCTTTGCTACAAAGAAGATTACTTGGTAAAACTGTATGTCTGCTTCAATTTTATTGGGTACAGCCAAATCACTCTCTATGGAATTTATTGTCACCAGCACAGAGTACATGCTCCTGTGACCACATTCTCACCCACAGGGTTTTCAATCGGTGGTAACCAGGAAATAAAATGATATCACTTGCCATTTGTCCTAACTTTCTCTGGTCACAGGGGACAAACCTTGGAAATTTAATGTCCTTCATAACAACTCTCTTAAATTATTCTGTGTTTTATATGGTTCTTGACTGATGCATTTTAGCACTGAAACTCTCTTCCTCAACTGCTTATCTTTAATTCGTACATTTGATCTCTGATGAATAATCAGCACATTCTATTTTCTTGTTTTTTTTTCCCACAGAATTTTTAAAATTATTTTGTATTTATTGTAACCTAGAAAATATGAGCAGAGTGTTGGATTATTACATCTCCTTTTGCTTTTGTTTGCAGAGTCCTTCGTCTTTAGATCTTTTGAAAGGAAATATATCAGTGTGATTCAACAAAGAGCTTGTGTTCTTCTCTCTCATATTCGCTGGCTGGATCCACACATCCAATAATGTGAATGGAAATGTCCCTAGGACACAATGGAATTATTTCAACCTATATATATGCTTGTGGCTTTCCGTCCTTGTAAGATGTGAGATCTATTTTAGGAAATACTCTGATGGGAAAAGTAGAAATGTTTATTGGCATTTACAAAGGGTAGTTTTATGAATGAGTAACTATAGGAATAGCATAGTCACTTGAATGACTAAAATTAATTAGTAAGATGAATAAAATTGAAATTCTTGGAGGAAAAAAGTCTTTATTGGTAATTTTTTGGTAAAAAGGATGATGGAAGAATACGTGTTATTTTCAAATAAAAAGGTTATTAATTTTTAATCTAGATTTTTCAGTCACACCACATCAGAAACATCTATCATTATTCTCTTGCTTTGTCATACATAAATATATATACATATATATGACAAAACTATTCCATCAAATGTTAACACTTAATTACTCAGTAGAGTAGCATGTTCATCATGCATGATTGCTATTAAAAATGACTTCCATTTATGTTATCTATATTAATATCTATCAAACTTCAACTTGAGAAGTAGAAGAAATTATATGTGATAATTATTATGGAAAATTACAGGAACAAGAATGTCATTTTATCAGTTTTGTCTTTTGGCGCTTATTGAAAATAAAAAAATAAAAAAACTACATAAAAATCCAAATGTTTGCATATTTAACTGTAGTCTGGGTTGCTATGAAACTGGCGATAAGTTTTTTCCAGAATGTTTACTACTAAAGACATGTTTCCTTTTCATAGAATATTAATACTAAAAAATAATCATTTCTAATGAGAAAAGCATGCTTTCTGGTAAATTAATGATGGAGAAAGGAATTTCCTTAACAGTGCTACATACTGGTGTTTGGCTGCCTGGACAGTCTTTCTGCAAATTTGGGATGGTTAATTTTATGTGTCGACTTAACACATCTCCGGGGGCTGATATCTGGGTAAACATTATTTCTGGGAGTAATTGTGAGGATATTTCCAGATGAGATCAGCATTTGAATCAATAGCTGAGCTGACAGCCTACCTCATAGTAGGTGGGTACCACGCAACTCATGGACAACCTGACCAACCAGAGGAGGGCAGACCTCCTCTGCCCGGCTGCTGTGCTGAGACATTGGTCTGAACTGGACGGTGCAATGTCAGTCTCCTGATTTGCAGGGCTTTAGACTCAGATGGTCTCCAGCTTACAGATGGCAGGTGTGGGAATCCTCACCCTCCATAATCTCACATGTGACTTAGATGGTTAGGTAGATAGATATAAAATCAGTCACATGTTCTTGTTCAATTGTTATAACAAATAAGCTTGTTAAAATGAGATTGCTGAAAAAAAAATGTCTTTCTATTCTATGATTATGCTTTTAATAGGTTATTTTTTCATTATAGAGAACAATCTTATAAAAGATTATAAGAAAAAAATCAAAAGCATTGAAAAGACCAGCAAAGAGAAATGCAAAACAGTAAACTTCTTATAAATTGCCTCTTAATGATACAATTCTGCAAATACTTTAATAATAACAATAATGACAATAATTGCAATTTGGATTCTCAGTCTGTAGTGTCTTTCTACCAAGGCTATAAAGCATTTCAACATAATGTGGTAATGTTCATGACCAAAGAATGGTCAAAGCCATAAATGTCCATGGTGTTTAAACACTAATGAGGAGCTTGGACTTGTAAAAGCATTTCCTGTAAGTACTTCTCAATGGCAGGAGCATTATTAGGCACAGCGGGGAAATGAGGGTGGCAGGAAGGCTTAAAATGCAAATAAAGGACAGGATTTGGGGTTAGTGATTAGCAATCAATCATAGTAGCTGTGATGCTGGTGTGTTTTTATGAGGGATTCTTTTACATACCAAGTCTACACATTTACAGCCAAGTACTCTGTGAGACTTGCTAGATGCTCTGAAATCCTGGGTTTCCTGGCTCTGTACTTATGTTGCTGTTCACAAACGTTAACTCTCACCATTTCTTCTCATCTGTTTCAACCTTTTCCCTAGATTACTCCAATCACCAACTAACTGATCTCCCAAAGTTTCCTCCAGAGTCCAATCAGAATGATGGCTGTAAAACACAAAGCAGATCTTCCAAGACTTAAAACCATTGGTGACTCTCCTTTACTTTCAGGATGAAACTCAATGTTCTTCACGATTCTGTTCCCACCTAGATTTCTAGGTATTGGTGCTAAGTGATTTTGCCTCGAATCCTGGTTCCACTCTAACTAGTGCTGGGACCTCCAGGATCCCTTTCAATATCTTTATGCTTTAACATTATCACTTATGAAATTGAAAAGAATGTCAATTCTACTTTGTTGATTTGGGATGAGCATTAATGAGAAATTGAAGGCCTGAGGGAATGAGGTGCTACCTTGAAATGTGTAATCTAGATTGTTCTCTTGAAGGGTTTCCTGGAAATCTCTTATAACTGGTGGTTTAGGCAATTAATCTATTTTCACAGAGTTCTGAGATATTGGGTGCCACTGGAACCCACTCTACTGTTGAAATTTCAAGACTTGAATTCTGGACCCTGGTTATCCCATGGAAGGGGCCAGTGTCCCCCAACTGATGCACACTGAGTTTCAGGGGAGGGAACCATAGTTCTACATAGACCAGGGATTGCAGTTCATGAGAATGTCAGGGGAGAAGCTGGTTCTTACTCATCATTCTGCTTGAGTCCCCAGTACTCCAGACCTTGAAGGTTTGCCTTACATGTGCCCCTTAAGTACAGCCATACCCAACTCCATGAATTTCCTTCAATAAATACTGCTTGGAAGTTCTTGTAAGTGTGCTACTGGTAACTTTCCTCTTTTGCTTACAACAGTGGCGTGCAAAATATTTAAGCAACGGTAGCACAAATTGAAACAACAGCACATTTCATGGCTTGAACCATCAAAACTTGTACTCTGGATTCCAGTTCTGTTTCCCTACTTGAAAACCATGACTTTGAATGAGACAATTCTGCAAACATTTTAATAACAACAATAATGGTAATATTTGCTCCCCTCACCAATATTGCATTAACTCATTCAACACCAGCATCCTTCAGGATCCAGAAGGAGTCTCTGAGCAGCTGCCTCCTGTCCATCATCCCAAGGCTCCATCTAGCTGACCACAGACCCTGCACTCTGCTCTGCTGTAACTTTCAACCCACAAGCTCACACCTGTGGATATTGGAGAAGAGGAAGAAAATATTCTCATTCTAATCTCCTATCTTCTCCAACTGGGGTCCTGCAAATTAGACTGAAAAAAGTTTAACAAGAGAAAAACAAGCAGAAGTTTGTTAATACACACATTGTCCATATACATAGAATTCAGAAATGATAACGCCATGGGAGAAGGTTATGGTTAGAGCTTGCATTTATATGGCATCTTAGCAAAAGAACAATAAAGTTGTAATGAAGTGACAAGATAAAGGAAAGGGACTTGGAGTGTCTATGGTATGCAAGTTCTGGAAGTACTGATGGTTTATAAGAGCGATAGTAAAGTGTGTTACATAGATTCCTCTTGTCCACACGAATGAGGGTCTAGAGTTGTCTCTGTTGATTGACTTCTATTCTTCCCGGTAGAGGAAGGCAGAGGACACCTTCACAAATATAGGCCTTGCCTTAGCCAAATGGGGAGGGCAGAGATCTTTTTTGGTACCTTCTTCTTCCCAGTTTTCTTCAGTCCAAAATAATCCTTATGTCAAAGAACAAGTGGGGACATTATGTTCTGCTGGCTGCCAGTCTTCCACATTTTGCTGTGAGCTCATGGGGTCAGCATCAGCCCAGATCCTGAGTGGCTCTCACACCCTAAAACACCCAGGGAACACTCAGTGGAGGGAATGCTTCTTGGCAAATGCTTGGCCATTGCTTTTGGCTTCACTTTGGACTTGCCCTCCTGGTCTTTCTCCTTTTCCTCACATTTTACTACTGTCTCTCTCCTGTGAAGTCACTGCTTCTCCCTGTCATTTTGCCTTAGGGTCCACCCCGACTGTCTTCTGATTCTGTCAGCTCATGTTCATGGGGTGTCCACCTCTTCCTGGAACATCAGTAGATTCAAAACATAGACCACCCTCCTGGGCGCAGTCTACCTTATCACCATGCCTACACCTGTTCATCCCCTCCCTCCCTTAGGAAGGAAGCACAGCCTCCCCATATCTGATTAGCCTCAATCCCTCCTTCTCATGTTTAATATCCACATTTTTCTCAATTCTGATCACACATTTCTCTACCCTTTTTATGTGCGTCTTTGCTGCTGATGTAGTAAAGCTTCTCATCATAGATTTCCTGGATTTCCCCAACAGCTTCAGGTTGATTCTCCCTGACAAAAATTTTACCTTCTTTGGTTGTATTGCCCTGTTAGATGGATTATTTCAGCAAGAGATGTGTTCTTTTTAAAATGTGGGGTTTTTTTTACTGTTATTCCTTTACTCAGAAGCATGACTGGCCCTGCTTTGTCCTAATGATGATGCTCTGTCCCCTTCTCCTGGAAGGCCAGCAGTCTGACTTTGGCCTGGCTGGATGCTCTGACTTCCCAGTTGTCTTCAAGAAACTCTGCACTCAGTGTGTACTGACTGAGTGTCTACCACCCTACTCAACTTCCTGGCCTGAAAATTCAACTTGATCTCTTAGGACTGGATCCCTTCTTCTTTAGTCACCTTAACCCCTTAGAAATGTTATTTCCAGGTGCCATGGACCTTGAATGTGTGGTTATGTTACCTCTTTCCATTGTGTAGGTCCAGAGCAGGGAAAGGCCAGGCTGAGAGAGCCCAGGGCAAAGAGGGACTGGGCACGGAGGGACCAGGCACAAATTTCAAATGTACAATGAGTAGGATTTTCAAAAAGGAAACTACAGTTGCTAGCTGAGCATGCAGGGTGCCCCGGGTTCAATGTCCAGCACTCCCAAAAGAAGAAGGGGGAAGAAGGGGAGGAGGATACAGAAGAAGAAGAGGAGACAGAGGAAGAGGAGGAGACAGAGGAAGAGGAGGAGGAAGAGGAGGAGGAAAAGGAGAAAGAAGAAGAAGACCCTGGCAAAGGTAGCAATTATAGTGCCTTGAACCCCAAAAGCAGGGCCTTTCGGCCATGAGCCCCTAGAGGCTCTGGACACAGCATACATGCTTGTGCAATAATAAAAGATGATATTTCAACATGTATCACAACAATTCTACTCAAAGCCTTTAGTTTTTTACTGCAAATCTACAATCTGTTTTCTTATTAGTTTCTAGGGAAGCAAGTAATTATTAAGTAGTATTTTAAAATTATTAAACTCATTAAAACTCATGCATACACCAAATATTTTAAGTTAGATTTAGAATTCAGTATAAAGAACAAGACTTCTGTAAAGTGCTATCCAAGGGGGGTTAATTACTAAAAACTTAAAAAAAAAATTATTACCCAAATTTCCAATGAAAATCTACATGGTATTAAGAACATGTCCACTGAGGTACTTCTAAGAAGTTTGAACAGAAAATAAAATTTCCTCCGTCAACTGTATGAGACTATTAACTTAATTGAACTGAACTCATAAGTACATTAACTTTATGCTCTAATATAGGCTTTAGAATATAGAATGGATTTTTATTCTTTTTTAATTTAAATATTATTAAAACTTCCTGGAAGATCATAAACAGAAGAAAAAAAAAACAAAAACTATAAAGTCATCATGAAAAGGAATGTGGGTGGAAAGAATCCTTTCTTTACAATTCCAGATTACGCAACTAGATTTTACTGTGAAAGGTATGTGTTCCCATTCTCATATTTAACATCAATTTGAGGTCCTTTAATATTTGGGGAATAGAAGTCTCAGTGCAATGTATGGATGTGTACAACTTTGAAATATTAATCATATTCAGACTCTTTTTTTTTAAACATTAATGGAAGCCTTATGTATTGAGATTTTTCAAAGTGTGAGAATCTCGCCAGTCTTGTTCCCCATTCCTCCCAAATCCTCTTGGAGTACATGCAAAAACTCTTCTAAGTACAGAATGTACTTTTCTCCCATGAAGTCAATTTTTCCTAATGACCATTTATATAAATCTTGGAAATGTTGAGAACAGAGAATTCCTACAGAAACATAAATAGTTTCAAGAGCTCTGCCTGTGACCCTATTGCACTGAGGGAATAAGTGTTTGCAATTACTGTCATCTACTAGTGACCCAGAACCAACACACCTAGCAAGACCATTCCTGCTTCTTTCAGCAGGTCAGCAATTAAGCACTGGGCCACTGCCATCGTTTAGCTCAATTGCAACATTACTAGGGAATTCTAGGGTTCTTTGTATTGCACGGTAGGGAAACTAATGTTGACCAAAATAGCCTATTGACCAGTCCACAAGACTGACTGTCCACAAGAAAGCAGCATTCATCACCAAACCGAATTATAAAACTAACAAGGATCTCTAAAAAGATGTTTCTCTAAATGTGCATTCACACAAAATATTAGTGTATTCTCAGGGTTCTAGGCATTTCTTAATTCTTGGGTATATTGGATCAGGATGCAGGAATGTCCCCATCGGTAGCAAAATATGTTCGACTTCTCAAAGTACAGGCTCAAAATAAACATAAATTTCCTGAAAATCTAGATAATGCTTCCTGTTCTAATCTTCTCTTTCTAGTCAAGATTTTGCCCATAGCAAAATCATTAGCCTTTAGTACTGAAGTCCTGTTTTCTGTGTTTTCTTATCTCAAGCCCCTTTGGAAGTCTGTGTCAACTTCTTAAAAAACATCCAAACAATTTCTCTTTTTCTGATGTAAGCGACTGAATGTCAAACAATTATCTTGCCATTAATACGATTAAAAAAAATGAGGCTATTTGAGGTCTTTGATCATTTTGCCACAGGACTTTAGTCTTCCGTACATGAACTTGTTACTGGGGTTCTATTGTACATGGTCAGCTTATTATTCAAATATCCTGTAATTTAAATATATATTAATGTAAACTTCTTTCTATATCTTCTCCACTAATTTCTTGCAATACCTTTATTTTGAATGCCTATTAATAAGCAATATTGTTGCACAGGTGCTGCATTTGTGACGACAAAGAAAGAATGGCTTTGAGATGCTGATATCATGCATTTATTATGTGGCCTTGTTTTGGTATTAAGGAAATTTATATATATATATATGTGTGTGTATGTGTATATACATATGTGTGTATGTGTTCATATATATGTGTGTGTATATATATATATGTATATATATGACATTTGTTCTATAGAGAGAGAGCCATTGAGCAGAACAGAGGCCAAATCTATTCTCACTCTACCCTTTTGACCACAATAGCACTGTGATAATTTTCTAGAATCCATGTAATAATTTCCCTAGGTTTAAGTCCAGGAACAAGAAAGTCTCTGCAAATAATTATGAACCTTTATCTTGTTAGAAAATATGTAATAGAATAAACTCTTTCTCTCCCCCAACCTCCTATCTACTTCAGTGCCCTGCCTCCCCTTTCAGCTGCCAAAACTCTGGGAATCAAATTGAAGGTATAACTGTAGTCATAATTTCTAATATTCTCTCAAGTAAGGGAAGAATAACCCTGATAAATTCTTAGTTGAGAATTACCCCTGTAACTGGCTTTGAATCTAACTTATACAGCATCTTCAACAAAGAATGGTGAATTTTTTAAAAAAGTGACACGACAAAGGAGAAGGACTGAATCTCTACAAGCCCCTTCAGGGAAGCAAATCGATGCCTTGAGAGTGTAGGAGCTCTGGGTACCATTTCCAAGTTCATGGTCCAAGCAGCATCTTCAGGGTTTATCCGTTGCTGACCACAGTAGAAGGAGACAGAGGCACCATACTCTCTGTGCCCTAATCTGAGGCCAATAGAAGGAGGTAGGCAACTGTCCAGCATGTGCTTCTAATCAATTGTCTTCAGCTCAATGATTGCACATATTTGGTCTTACAAATTCTGATCTCATCCTTTCACAGGTAGGAATCTTTTCCTTCAGTTGCTTTTAGACAATTTTTCATAGTTAACCACTTTGCATTCCCTTTAAACTTGGAAACTAAATATAGTTTAAAACTGACAGGGTCAGAACTTTCAAAATCAGACAATCCTATGCTTTTACTTATGCTGCCCTGAGACTTGAGCTCTTTCGTCATGAATACAGGACAAAGTTTCTCCTACCCATCCCAGTGTTCAGTTGCACATTCTGACAGGCTCTTCCTAGAAACTGGCTACTTAGTATCAGGAGGAGAACTTACCTGTGGCAAAGGGTAGATGCAATGTTAAGAGCAGAAAAAGAGAAAGGAAAAGGAACCTAGGACACCTAATAAGGGTTTCCCTTTGGCCCACCTTTTCCATCAGCTTGGGAACACCTGTGGGGCTAGGATCCTTGCAGTTGGGCCCTGAAGAATTACTCCAGACTGCCTGGGAAGGAAGCCTGCTCTTTTCCCTTAGTTTTCAGTGAGCTTGGGACTCAATGGCAATAGGTTAGATTCATCATTAGAATTGCTCAGGACTCAGAGGAGTGGCCCCTGTTCATCACTGGAGTTCTTTTCAGGCTTGTTTTGTTTTGTTTTTTAATCTCTGAAGGAAATGACTATCCCTGGTTCTCACTCACTCTTCCTTGAATAGCTCCCCAGGGATTCTGAGTCACTGTTTCCCAGCAGGTGTCCTTCAGGTCACCTTGCACCCTCCAGTCCCATGATGCCATTCCATCACTTTCCTTCAAACCTGGTTTCAATACTCCACTGAGCTTATGTCTCCTCTGACAGGAGAGGAATTGAGAGGCATGACTTCATTCTCCTTGTTTCAACCATGACAAAAAAGACAAAAATGATCACTCATTTCTCTGCCTGTACTATCATCTCCTTATATAGTATTCCAGCTCTCTGTAACTTTTTTCTCCAATTATAGTGTGGTGCTCTGTTGTTATAATTAGACTACATGTCTGTCTAATAATACAGTGTATTTATTGTCTTTTTGTGTATACAAATACATTTTTCTTATTCTACTCTTCCTCCTAAATTTATTGGGAAAAAAATGCCCTTTCCTTTTATAGTCCCCAAAACAAAAAGACCATGCTAGAAGGATTCCATTACTGGGATTTTTCACATGTGCATGGGAAGGCTGGGGTTATAGCTTAGTGGCAGAAAGCTTAGCATGTGTGAGGCACTAGGTTTGATCCTCAGCAACTCATTAAAACAAATAAATAAAATAAAGGTATTGTGTCCATTTACAACATGTATATGGAAAATTGAATTCCTTCCTTGAGTAGGCTCCTGGCCCTCACTGACATCCATGAATGGAAACATCTAATGTTTATAGAACACTTAGCATGTTCTCTTGGCATGAATACAGTAAACAAGAATCCATATTCTACCCCAGACACTTAGGTATTAAACGAAGCGACAGGAACTCTGATTCCTCGGGCCCTAGATGTGTCCATCAAAGTGCCTGCACAGTTCATCTGTGGGTCATATTTTTGTATATAACAAGATGATTTGGCACTGGGGGAGTCACCTGACCCAAGGCCAGCAATCTCTAGTCTAGCCTGAAACTTCAATTTTTAGGGCATAATGTTGCCCAGGACTGGCGTTTTTTTAATTTAATTTAATTTTTTTTTTTTTTTTTGTCTCAGCAATTTGATCTGAGGCTTTAAAAAAAAAAAGAGGAAATCAGCAATGGAAGCTAAAATGTTGACCAAATGATAGAGTTAACTTTTGAAAGTCCCACTAGCTGTTCTTGCGTTAGATATTAATTTCCTGGATGATCATTTTTTTTCTGGAGAGGAAATTACTAGACAAAAATATTAGCATTAATTCTAATATATGAGTTTCCTTTCAAAGTTTTAGGATGGCTACCTCAGTAAATTTTGACAAGAAAACATAAAGCCCAATAGGAAGAAAAAAGAAGACAAAGACTACTTTCCCTGGAGATACATAGGATGAACAATTGGCTAACTAAAACAATTTTCCTCTGACATTTAATACCTACTTTTAACAAAGGGTTTCCAAGCTGCTCCACAGCTGGATTCTGAATGAGCTCAACGATTAAATTTACCTGACGCATAGTGCACCCAGCTTCACTACCTCCTCCTTGAACAAAGAGAAATTGATTCTTCAATATCACTGTTTTCACATGTTAAGTGGTATTGCGAAATGATTCATTCATAATTCCTTGTGCATAACATGAGGATTATGCCAGGTTATTGAAGTACTTCAGGCTATTTATCATGTTCTTATCAGCAGTACTCAAACAAAGAATTAATCTTATAAATTCTGAAGTAGGAACATAGTCAAAACAAAACAAGGTGACTTTGGTTTGTCCATGAAGTATGGCTTTGTTTTTGAACGGGTGAAAATCATTCCTCATAGCTTATATTTTGGTGGGGTAATACTATAGAACATTTGTAACACCCAACTTCACAACTGACCGGTGGTGCTGCTGATTGTGTCTGGTTGTCCAGTTAGGCTTTGGTCTTGATTAAATTATTTGAGTTTCAATGGATACTTTCCTCCAATAACACACATTTTAAAATGATGTGTGATGAGTGCTTGCCTTGTATGCACAAGGCCCTGGGTTCAATCCCCAGCACCACAAAAACAAAAAAAATCAAGAATAAAAATCTGTTTTATTTTTATACCAAATTGTTGTATTTATTGATGCAAACAAAACACTTTATTTCAAATACAATCCACAAAGCAATTCACATTTTTGCAGGTGTGTATATGCACATGTGCTGGGATTCTATTAAAATGTTTAACAACTGTTAGACACAGAAATCATTCTCTCAAAACAGCCCTGTCAAAGGTCACTGAAACAGCAGGGAGGTTAGATGGACCTCAGGGGAATTGCATAAATGTTAGCCTTATATGTATGTATATAAAATAGATATACTCAATATTCAGCTATAAATAAAATGTTTATAGAACTAATATAACACTCAGGTTATGGTTTACTGTCTCAAAACATCAAACAAGATTTCTTTGCCATCCTGAAATTTCCTTGAAGGGAGGGATTGAGTTTTGATGATCTGCATTCTGGAGACTAATGCTGTACCTATGCATAATAGATTGGCAAGAATGGATTCTATGAAAAATGAAATCATTATAAATGACCATTATAAACAAAATCTATATAAAATGAGTCTTTAAATTGAAAGGCAGTCTATTCTTGGTAGAAGTTTGAAGGTGGAAACAGGTTATTTTACCATTTTTGTTTGATGGAGAGTTTCCTTTTTTTTAATTAAAAGCAGAGTCTACATCATATGTAAGTGTTAAGAAAAATATTCTCATTGGATTATATCTATTTTTAAATATTTGAAAGTATGGAAACATCTGTGTTTAGTGTCAATCTCAAGGTTTTATCAAGATATATTCTTCCTTGGCTATTTTGAGAGACCAAGTGTCCAGCTGGTCCTTTCTTGCATCTGTGATGTGACCATGAATAAGCCTGTGAGCCTCCAGGTTTCCATTGGTCTAAAGAGACATTGGATAAGGCATGCCACTCGGGTTCCTTGTTAATATCTGAATATAGACTGTCAGGGACACGTGCAACCTCTGGGGTAGATCTTCTATGTGCTTTAGATACAACTGTCTCACACACTTGAAGTAGAATATTGTATTCATCATTCCCAAATGAAAACATTAAATAATGTGTATGAAAATACCTAATTCTACATAAATGCAATTTAAAGAACTTTTACATAGTTGAGAAGGAAAGTAAATTAAAATAATTCAAATATTAAGAAATAGTCCATGTAGTGTATTCCATTAGTTAGATCATTTAAACTTGCTCAGTTACAAAGGTTACATAAAATATTTAAATTAAAATAATAACAAAAAGTTGAAAATTAATATTTGGCTTAATTATAATATGATCTCTCAGAAATATTTAGTGCCTTGGAATTCACAGCAGAAAATTAAATAACCTTTACAATGTACTGAGTTTTGATTATTAAGGTATGAGTCTTTAAAAAAAATCTTACTTGATACAATTTTTCACATTTTAGGAGGATGAATTTAAAATACACCAACTGCTATGCATCAAATTTTCTCATTAAGTAAAAATAACAAAATTATCTATACCATCCATGATATAAATCAGTCTCAAGGAATACAAAGTAAGAATAAAAGAAAGTATGATTTATTAAAAGTATGAAGAAAAGAAGACAATGGTAGAAGAGAAATAAAATTTTTTTTCCTCGCAATCAATGCTCTAAAGAGAGTATTTGTATTTGCTTTAAGAATTATTTTATTGTTTTTAGTTTATGAAATAAATTGCAAATTATTGCTTTGGGTCATTTTCAGTAAAGCACTTTTCATAATAGTTCAAATAACAAAAGCTTAGAACAGAATGCCTTCTAGAACATAATGCCTCTGAAAATCTTCTTCCTGAAATATATTCAGCTGTGCAGCAAAAGGCTCCCAACATCCATCAATGTGCCAGTTGGAATCGCACCTCTATTTGATGTTGCAAATGTGGAAAACGAGTCAGCAGGAGCAATTCCGCAGCTGACAGGGCTGGGGAATTACTGTTTTTCAACGAAAGCCTCCATAAAATTGGGTTCAAAATTATAGGGGTAATTAATTTGGGATGATGCAATTTCAGATTCATTCTGCATAGTGAGAGTCAACTCCAACCTTGCTATCAGCTGTGTATACTTTGTGCCACTTGGTGAGTGGCAGAGTTTATCCTCAGGATAAACTGGAGGCCTTAAACAGCAAACAGCTATTCCTCACAGTTCTGAAGGCTGGAATTCCAAGTGCAAGGTGAGGGCTCTCTTTCCAGTTTGCTGATGACCACTTTCTTGCTGTGTGCTCACATGAAGGAGATCATAGCTTTCATTTCTCTTCTTATGAGTGCATCATTCTTATTCATGAGGATCGCACCTTGTGCCATGATCACCTCCCAATTGCCCTACCTCTCATACCATTATCTTAGGTGTGGACATAAACTTCAATCCTTAGCCTAGTGTTAGACAAAAAATTTGTCTCAAAATATGAATTCACCATCTGATGTCAGTGTTTTGCAATGACCACTCCACGCTTTTAACTTGCCCTTTTGTCCAAGTTTGAAGCAGGAGAATAAATAATTGTCTAAGTAAAATTTCATTTTATTATTTACTTAAGAGTTCATTTTTCCTGTATCATAGCAACAATTTATATCAGTGTGAAAATTACAGGAAAGTAATTAATTTAACATAAGAAAGAATATCCTCTAAATATTAGCTCTCTTCCTGCATGAAGCTTGACTTACCAAATTAGTTAGCCACTTTCCCATCTACGTTGTGTGATTTCCGGAAAAAGATATTGTGAAGGGGATTCATAATTAGGCAGAGAATTGGATCTCTCTAGAAAGTATAAAGTTCCCCTTCAAATATGGGATTGTGAAATTGGAGTTTTTATTTCACTATTGGCTTTGCCTCTGCGCTGAACCACTCATCATTATCAATTTCTCTTTAATTAAATCAATCAGGTGTTGAATGAGTGTGGAGCCCTGTTTCACATACTAGATGAGCTTGTATTCTAGCTATAACTTTTTGTTTGTGAAATATAGTAAACATAGAAATGTGCACAACTGGGACACTGCAACAGCTGCAAAGCCAACTCCTGCGTACCAGGGCTCCCTCCTGAGCCTCCTTCCTGGTTACAAGTACACCTCATTACCTTGGGATCATAGCTCCTTGGCTTCACCTTTCTTCTCCTATCAATCAAACCATTCCTTACTTCTGCCTGTTTTTTATACTGCGTACTCTCTGTCACATCTTGATTTTTCTTTCAATCAACATTATAATTGTCATATTCAACCATGTTGCTGCCTGTTTAATCATCACTGAAGAGTGACGTTCCATTGCTTGGCAATTTCCTAATTTGTTCCCACAATTTCCATGCTATTAACTTGTCTTCCCTTTTTGCTTACTGTAAAACCTGCAGTTATAAACAATCTTCTTGGTTAAGCTGCACAGTGTCGATAGTCTCTCCAGGGTAAATGCAAAGCATGGAATAGCTTTGACAGTTCTAGATAATGTTCAACTGTTTTTCAAAGTGATTGTACTTATTTTCAATCCCCTCATAGTGTATGAAGTCTCCACTGTTCCATATCTCTTTTAGTCAGTTTTTTCATCACTGTGACCAAAGATCTGATGAGAACAGTGTAGAGAATGAAAAATTTATGTGGGTTCAAGTTTTCTGAGGTTCAGTCCATGGTCTACCAATTCCATAGTTCTGGGCCCAAGGTGAGGCAGAGCATCATGTCTGAAGCAGGTGGTGAAAGAAAGCAGCTCTAGACGTGGAAACCAGGAAGCAGAGAGAGTTCTGTTCACCAGGGACAACTCTAGTGACATACTTCTCACCCTACTTGCCTACAGTTACCATCCACTTAATCCATATCAGTGGATTAATCCACTAACTAGGTAACAACCCTTAGAATTTAATCATATCACCTCTGAAAATTCTCATTGTCTCACACCTGAGCTTTTGGGGGACACCTCATATTTAATCCACAACAATGCCTTTGGAAACTCTTAGTATTATGAGTTTTGAAATTAAATCCTCGTTATGAACAATTTTGACCAAATTGATATTTTTTTAAATGTCTCTTCTGTAAGCTAGAAATAATAGTAATAAGAATAGCATGAGATATAAATAAATGGTTACAAGGACGGGCATGTAGTAATTGCCTGATAAATGTTATTATTAGTACTAGATGGTGATTTCTGTAGTAAATGAGCCATGATAGAATTAACTTCCCAGATGAAAGGAAACTCACAATAAATGGCATGGAGTTGATCTCAAGAGCAGTTTGTAGAAAGCCAGGAGGGAGACTTGTTAGAGCTGATAGGGCTTCATTTAAGTTCGTCCTACAGGTAGGTTTTCTTTTGGAGCAGGAAGAACATGCCAAGCAGAAGTGAAAACACATGCTGTGTGTTTGGAGATTTCTTGCTATTCCCAGCAAGAACGCCACGTCGAAGATTTTTCTATGTAGTCATCTAATAAGTTAGATTAGTATATACTGGACTCTTAATCTTACAATGTCTGCTTTGAAGACTCTAGCTAATCACTGCTAATGATTTTTTTAGCACAGTAGTTGGGAAGTTAGTTGTTAATATACTGACACTTGATGGGTCCTTTTTATTTGTTAATAATTCATAAAACATAACAAACTTCCCCCCAAAATGGATTGTTCTGTTAAGGTTGGAGCTTCATGTGTAGCATTTCAATTTCAGTTTCCATCCATTATTTCCCCAGATTTTGAAACAAATTACATATTGACCTCATGTTTTAAACACAAGTGGTAAAAAATTAAGATATTAGTGAAAAGGGTTATTTAATAACATGTTTATTTGTAAATTAAATTTTCAATCATATTGAGATATAAATTCATAAGGCCCTTTTGCTGTGGGCAATCTTTTCTACCTTAGTCCCAGAACCTCCCACTTCCCTTACACATACACATATTCAAGCACATAGCTATTACTAAATGTTACATTGTTTGACTACCTATCATCCTCCAACTTGGAAACAGTTTCCAGATCTCCATGTTTTAGGGTTCTGATTCCCTGTAACTATCTTTAACACTTTTAAGGTCCTCAATCTTGTTGATATGTATACACAAACATGAAAAAAAAAAAGATCTTAGCAAAGTCTTGGCTTGTGATTATTAAAAGCTTCATTTCTCAAAGATCAATCCTACGCCTTCTCTAACCATTCATTGTGGGGAGCCATTCATGACTAGTAGAATCAGGCTCGGCTGAGCCATGGGACATGGATCTGACTCCCAGGAACTGGCGGTCATGAGAGACTGCTTCAGATGGCCTGGGGTATGTGACTTCTGTGCTAAGTGGCTCACCGCCTGAGGAAATGCTAATTCTACTGGGATGACCTGCTAAAGCAAATGGCTTCCTTAACTCCACGCCATCCTGTGCCTCACAGAAGCAGCTCCTCCTGGTCCCCCTTTACCTGTACGACTATAAATAAAGGGAAGGTGGGCTTTTCCATGTTGTTGGAAGCCAAATCTTAGCAAGACTCAATCTGTCACAGCCCCTTGGATTTAAACAGATAATTGTCTCCTGTGTTTATTCTATTAAATAAGTTTCTTAGTGATTAATCAATAGCTGGCACCTGCCTCCGACAGAAACCCTTTCTCTCACCCATGCTGGAGTTACAGTCACCAAAAGAAAGAGGATTCTCAAATACCATCAGGAGGGAGAGATTCCCCCCCAACCTCTTCCCTTCCCTGAAGGAAGGGAAGACAGCCCCACCCTAATCCCTTCCCCTCCCTAATACAGGAAGGAGGGACTGCTCACCCTATTCCCACCCCCCCTATAAATACAGGCAACAGGGAAGTGGCACTCGACTTCCCGACACACTGCTTTTAGGTGCACAGGTGGTCATCACTGGCCAGCTATAATAAGGGCTTCTTTTGGCTTTACCTGAACAGCGTGGGTGATCTTGTTGGGTATAACACTGGTTGTGGCAGAAACCCCTACGATTCACCTCTGAGTTCATATCACAGACTTCATCCTTACCAATAACTCACAGCTTGGCCACAATCTTCCATGTGGTCATCCCATTCTTCCATAGTCGTGTACTTCGTATCTCGTTGTCCTCTAACATCCCAATGCAACAATAACCCTCCAATCACCCTGGAACCCCACTCTCTGTATTGTACACTTCTGTGATCTTCCTCCCTGCCTGCTCATTCCTTCTTTCCTTCCCTACCCTGCTGAAATTCTACACAAAAGCCTGGGAACACTCCCCGAATGGGTCCCCAGCTCTCTTGACACTGGTTTCAACATACTTTCTTTGTAAAAAGCGTCCTTGCTTAAATTCTGCTGTTTCCTCACTTCACATCTGCACCCATGCGTGTGAACATGGCTGGAGAAAAACCACCCATCCGTGCTGAATGGTCGCCCAGAATCCATGGCCATCAGCCATAGGTGTACCTTAGTGAGCACATTCAATATCCCTCTCTTCTACAATCACTTTATAACTTTTTCTCACTCTCTAAACATTGATCACCTCTTTTTCCACTCTAAGTTAATGCCTAGCTTTCTATTTCAGAAATAAAAAATTTAAAAAATAGAATAAAACAAACAAACTGGAGTATCCAGAATTTCATAGCACCACATGTACCCAGCTACTGGGATATTATCTGTATATTTTCCATCTCTTCTATTGCTAAAGAATACTGCAGAATCCTCCTCTTCTGCAGTAGATTCCACCTCTCTCATCTAACAATACTGCTACCATAAAGTTTCTTCTCTTCTGTATCATTTTTTTCCAATTCTTTTGGAAGTCTGTAAACTATTATTTATTGTCTTAAAAATAAAAACCGCAAAAACCTTCTCTAGATAGACTTGCTCCAATAGTCTGTTATCTATTCTCTGCAGTAAAATGCTCTGTGTTCTCTATATCCTATAATCCTAATGACTCTGCCCTTCCTGGTTTATTTGAAACCTTACAAGTCAGGCATTTTCCCCACCATTCCACCCAGATGTCTCTTGGGAAGGAAGTCACAGATGAACTCCACATTGCAGTACGCTTGTCAGTTCTCAGCCTCCTTGTGTTTGTTTGTTCAGTACTTTTAACCTGCATGACTACTCTCTCGTGGAGTGATACTCTTTTCTTGGCACCTAGGGCATCATCATTTCTTGACTTCATCATTTCTTGACTTCATCATTTCTTGTTTTTCAGTTATGTTTTCTGACTCAGTTTTATTGTTCTGAGCTTGAAATGTTGGAAGGTTGCAGGGTTCAGTTCTTAGAATTCTTTTCTCCGTTTACACTCACTTTGCTGGTGGTCTCCTTCAGTGGCATGGTTTTAAACATCACCAATAATGCCCTTGACCTGAACTCCAGATGCATGCATCCACTCTGTTGTCAGCATCTCCACTAGATTTCTGAAAATGAACATAAAGAGAATGAAACTCCTGGCATTTACCTTTGAATCTGCTGTTCCACCATCTTTACTTTCTATTAGTCATCTTTTCCTCTCTGAGACCAAAATATCCAACACAAACAATTTAAAGAAGGGAAAGTTTATTTTGACTTATGGTTTCAGAGGTTAAGTCCATGGTTGTCCAGCTCCATTGCTCTGGGCCTAAGCTGAGGCAGAGCATCATGGCAGAGGGCAGCTGCCCCGCTTAGAGCAGCCAGGAAGTAGGGGCAGGGCATAGGGTAGATGAACCCTTCCAGGGAACACCCTGGTTACCCACCTTCTCCATCACCCTCCTGCCTGCAGTTAGCATCCTGTCAATCCATTCAACCAGGATTGGCTGATTAGGTTGCAGCTCTCACAATCTAATCATCTCACCTCTGAATATTCCTGCATTAACACAGGAACTTTGGAGGAGCACCTCAGGTTTATACCATGACACTCTTAATCAAGGGAGGTCTACAATTAGGGGCACTGGACAAAACTTCACAGCCACCCAACTCTTCCTTCAAGCATCACGTGGAAGTTATCAGGGACTCTTGTTGGGTTTATCTTCACCATTCTTTATATTAATCCACTGTATTCTTCCTCCATTTCAACCACCTATTATATTCTTTTTAACATTCTAGATATGGTTTCAAGTTTCATTTCTATCATAACTATTAATGTCAAGTGTCTTTTCACACCATTATCTGCATGTGGACAGTATATTTCAAAGAGCATAAGGTTTTGGTATGGCTGAAGTTTCACTTGTCCCTCTTTTTTTTTTTTTTCTTTTTCTGGCAGTACTGGGGATTGAACCAAGGGCCTCAGGCATGCTGGGCAAGCACTCTATCATGGAGCTACATCCCCAGCCCTTACTTAAGTGGAATTTGCATTTAATCTCCAAAGAAACCTTTCCCTAACCTAAAGAAACATACATTTTCTCCTATTTGTAATCTAGAAATTTTATACTTTTATGTTTAATTTTAGGTCTATGACATATTTTAAATTAAACTTCGAATTTTTCAAAATATTTTTCCCTCATCAGGATGGCAATTGGTCCAACACCATTTGTTAAAGAGACTGCCCTTTACTAATTGCCTTTGTACTTTGGTCAAAGTTCAACTGATCACATATCTCTAAGAGTTTCCTGTCTTTATTTTACTGTAATAAAATAGTTTTAAAATTTCAACTTCTAATTGTTTATTCTATACACAGAAACACAATGACACTTTTCTAATTAATTTTATTGTGATGACATTTGTGTGAAAATGTCCTACTGTAAGCATCGTTGCGTGTAGTTCTAAGGTATCAAGCACATTTCTTATTATTGCTGGGCCACCATCACTATCATCAACTCCAGAGCTCTGTCCCTCTGGTGAAGCTGGAACTATGTGTTCGTTCAATACCAACCCTCTATCGTCCCTCCTCCCAGCTCTTGACATCCCTATCCTACTCTGTCTGATTTCAGTGAATTTCGGACTTCATACAAATGGAGTCATACAACATTGTACCATTGTCTGTTTAGGAATGATTTGTTTCTTCAACACAACGTCATTAAGATTCATCTGTTCCAAGTTTTCTGAGAAATCTCCATACTGGTTTTCAGAGTGGCTGTACCAATTTGCAGCTTCACCAGCAATGTATGAGTGTACCTTTTCCCCACCATCCTCGCCAACATCTATTATTGTTTGTGTTCTTGATAATAGCCATTCTAATTGGAGTAAGATGAAATCTTAGAATGTTTTGATTTGCATTTCTCTAATTATTAGAGATATTGAACACTTTTTCATATATTTAGTAATCACTTGTACATCTTTTTCCGTAAAGTGTCTGTCCAGTTCCTTGGCCCATTTATTGATTGTGTTCTTTGTATTTTTGCTGTAAAGTTTTGTAAGTTCTTTAGGAATTTTGGAGATCAGTGCTCTATCTGAAGTGCGTGTGGAAAAGATTTTCTCCCACTCTGTAGGCTCTCTTTTCACATTATTGATTGTATCCTTTGCTGAGCAAAAGATTTTTAGTTTGTCACATCAATGTTCATAGCAGTTCATTTCACAATAGCTAGACTGTGGAACCAACCTAGATGCCCTTCAACAGATGAATGGAAAAAGAAACTGTGGTATATATACACAATGAAATATTATTCAGCCATAAAGAAGAATAAAATTATGGCATTTGCAGATAAATGGATGGAATTGGAGACTATCATGCTAAGTGAAATAAGCCAGTCCCAAAAAACCAAAGGCCAAATGTTTTCTCTGATAAGTAGATGATGCTATACAATTGGTTTGGGGGTGTGGGGGGTGAGAAGAAAGGAAGAACTTTAGATTACATAGTGGGAAATAAGAGGAAGGAGGGGGCGGGGGTATGAAAAATGGTTGAATGAGACAGACATCATTACCCTATGAACATGTATGATTACACAAATGGATTGATTCTACATCATGCACAACCATAGAAATGAAAAGCTGTGCCCCATTTGTGTACAATGAATCAAAATGCAGTGTGTAAATAAAAAGTTGTAAAAAAAAAAAAGAGTCAACTCTTTCATAACATGTGCCAGTGTTTCTTTCATATTTAAGGTTAAGTAACATTCTGTTGTATGTATCCATCACAGTCTGCTTCATCTTTTATCTACCCCTAGGTACTTGTATTGCTCCCAAGTTTTAGCTGCGGTGAATACTACTGGTATGAGAATGGATGTACGAACATCTTCTTGAGATCCTTCCTATTCCTTTGGCATGCACCATTTACCGTGGCTGCTGCAATGTTTTACATTCCAACACCAGTGCACAAAGGTGCTGATTTCTCCACATCCACATCAATACTTGTTATTTTGTGGGATTTTTTTTTTTTAATACTGCCATCCAGAATAGATGTGAAATGGGCATCCCAAGTTGGTTCTCATTTGAATTTTTGTGATTAGCGATGGTGAACTGCTTTTCAGTGTTTATTGGCCATTCATTTGTCTTCAAAAAGACCCTTTTTGAAGTATTTTCCTACTGATAGGCAACCAGCCATAGGAGTTGTCTGATTCTCTTCTGCTTCTTGGATCATTGTCACTGATTTTTCTCTTTTTCTGTTGTTTTAATCAGTTAAACAAGACAATACAATGCATTTATGCACTTTGATAAATCATACATGAATGGAGTATAATTTCTCATTTTCCTAATTGTACATATTGTGGGATCATATCAGTCATGCAGTCATATATGTACATGAGGTAAAGATGTCTGTTTCACTCTACTGTCTTTCATACCCCCATGCCCCTTTCCCTCCCTTCGCTGTCCTTAATGTCCCTTACTTATATATTATATTCAGATTTTAATTTTTTTCAGGCAACTAGGGTAAATCTGGTCCCTGGTATTCCATCTTTGCCAACAATGGAATTATCTAGCTTATTTAATATTAGATTAAATTGATCCTAGGATTATTCATTTCCCAATTGCCCACATATCAGTAAAGCCCATCATTTTGATGATACTGCCTTCATCTTTGAGTTTTTGAAGCATGCATTGTTCCTGTTGGCTGGGCATCTAATGTGGAAGTCGAGTGGTTTAGAAACAGACTGTATTTACATGGAAGGGCTTTCCCCCAGCAACTTTGTTGCTGACTTGCTTCCTCTAGAATTGATCTCAGAGCAGCCTTACTTGCAAACATTGTCATTAAGTGGGTTTTTTTTTTGTTCCTGAGGTCAATAAAGCCAATTTCAGCATTATCATTAGCATAATTTGTCCTATTAATCATGTTCTGTGTTTGAAAAAAGGATATCAACTCTCCAGCCCTGATAGTGTTTCAATGGTTTCATATTAACACAATTGGTGCAGTTTTAATTATTTTCTTCTGTCCCTGTTTTTAAACTACAACTTAAAAAACATCCTATTAAAATGAGAAGTAATTACACATATTGAAGTTTGCTTTTTCTTTTTTTCTATTACTTGCTTTAGGTTACATATTGTGCCGATGTAGATGAGACTGTGAAATCCTGTGCTTTAATGTGTTGTAGGCTCAAGGGAAAATATTTGAGTTTATTACAATGTGGCAGCTTTTACTCTTAGATATCTTTGGGCAATTATTTAGTAATCATATGAGTTTTGGATTTGTATTGAAAATGGATCATTTTAGAAAAAAAAAAAAACTTGTAAAAAATGTCTCATTGTGTTCTTTCCTCTCACTGGTGAAGGTGATCTTATTTTGGAGTGAATTAGTAACATGCTGTCATTAAACATGAGTATCTGTTCTGTTAATCATCCTTTCCGCTCAAGCAGTTTTCTGGCAATACCATTGCTGAAGATGAAAAATCATATGTCATCTACTTTGATGGCTTCACAGCTTCCAAAAATGTGATGTGTCAGCTACTTCATTTCTAAGAGTTGTTTTTTTTTTTTTTTTTTTTTTTTTTTTTGCTTCCTGTAATTTTCTCAAAAGGAATCAAGTTATAAAGGAGCCTATACTCATGCAAATGAATCACACATTTCAGCCCAGGTTGCACAGCTAAATTTCACACTTAGTAAATAATAAATGAAGGTACCAGAACAGAGAAGTACTCAGGAGACACTTTGCTCCTAGGAAAAGCTTTCTGCTGGGAGAACTGGGTTCGAGGTCGTGCGGCTGGCTGGGAATCTAAACTGCAACAATAGCAACCTTCACAGCAGGTTTAGGAAGGGGTTTACACAACAAATGTGCCCAGTGCCATTTTCTTTTCTAGTAGTAGCTATATTCAGTTTATTCGAATGGAATTAGTTAACACCTTGTTTACTTGTTACTCACATTGTTTGATGTCTTTGGAGACAGACTACAGTGTTCTCATGATTTTTTAAAATTACTATTAATCTACTAGCTTTTAGCTCAAGAGGAAGGGTAGACTATTTAAACATCACATCATATTTAACAGTTGTATATGTGAGCCTCTTAAAGAGAAAAAGGACATCATTTTGCAAAGATCAGTTTTATTGTAGATATTCTTTAGAATAAAAATATATTTTAAATAAAGAAAATATCCTACAAATTACACTTTGTTATTTTAATATGTACTTTACCGAAAAAAAAAAAAAATATACTTGGATATGTCACTGAATTGGGGCAATTCCTTAACCAGTGGTATTTCTCTATGGAAGGACAATCGCTCAAGTCAAATAGATAGCTCCATCTTCAATCATCCTGTTCTCTGAAGCCTCCAGAGGCTACTTCCTAAGGATGCCAATTAGACTTTCAACATGTTTAAAATATCTCCTTTTTCTGAGGATTTCCCTGACTAGGAGAGAGGGTAAGAGGAGAAAATTCAATATTTTCAATTCCAATCTGTGGGATGTTAAAACTTTTACGGATGGTAGGTCGTATCAATAATTTTCAACTTGGTTTGATACCAAAATTTTAGGAAATGAGCTTTAAAGATTTTGTATTTTTCAGCATTTCTTGTTTGAGTCTTCACTGAACTATGACTTTTTATTTTTTTCCTTTTCTTCCATGATTACTTTTGAGCACTTTGAAGTAAAGGGTCAGAAACTAAAATCCCTTGTAGCATTGATGGTGTCTGTAATGGTCTCCAAGGCTGTTGGATCTAAGTACCACAAACTGAGTGGCTTACAGCGACAGAAATCTATTCTCTTTGAATTATGGAAACTAGAAATTCAAACTCAACTTGTCAGTAGTTGCATGCCTCCTATGACTCTGGGTAGCATTCTTCCTGGTTTCTTCCCACCTGGAGATGATAGCGATCCTCTGCAAGCTGCTCATCACTCCAGTCTGCCTCTGGTGTCACACAGAGTTCTCCCTTTGTACCTTTATCTTTTCTTTATGCAAACCCTTGTTACACTGGATTAGGGGTCACCCCATGGCCTCATTTTAACTAGATTGCATTTGTAAAACCTCAATTTCCCAATAAGACCACATTTACATCTCAAAGGGCTAGGATTTCAACATATGATTTTGAGGAACACAATTCAGCCCACATCAGGGTTGTACTCCATTAAATGACAATTTAGGAAATGGACACATTTTTATAATTTGCTTAAAAAGAATTTTGTATTAGGAGAGAAGTAAACAACAAAGTTTTTTTGACCATCCAGATGTATTTAATGCAAAAGCAGTATTTAAAAACTATTGGGTTTGTCTCCAGGTTTATTTTTATCTTTCATTGTGTTAGTCAGCTTTTTCATCACTGTAACCAAAAGAACTGATAAGAATAACATAGAGGAAGAAAAGTTTAATTTGGTTCATGCTTTCAGTCCATAGTTGGCCAACTCCACTGTTCTGGGCCCAAGACATCATGGTAGAAGGGCGTGGCAGGGAAGCAGCTCAGAACATCATGGTAGAAGGGCATGACAACCAGGAAGCAGAGAGAGCTCTGTTCACCAGGGACAAAATATGAATTTGAAAGGCATGCCCCCAGTGAACTATCTTCTCCAGCCATAGCCTACCTGCCTAGAGTTACCACCCAGTTAATCCATTTGAATAGAGTAAGCCACTGATTAAGTCACAATTTCCATAATCTAATCTTTTCACCTCTGAACATTCATACATTGCCTCACTGAGTTTTTTGGGGACTCCTTATATCCAAATTGATTCTCTGATACCCAAGGCATAGAATGTTTCATTGATTTAAGTCTTCAGATCTATGAAATATCCTCTACTTGGCTGACATTCTAACCTTGCTCTTGAAAACACAATACTGAACCCCCTATATTCACTGTTCTCGATTCATTTTCCCGGTTATATTTTCATTAGTTTTCCCTCCACTCTCTTGACATACATCTTCCCCTGCTTCTCTGATGAATAGCACCCATATCCAGGCAGTTCACAAGTCAAAGTTCTGATAGTCAACTTTGAAAAGTCCCTTACTCTCACCCCTATGTTTTTGTTCACCAGATCCTGACAACTTTGCCTGGTAATTTCCAAATCTGTCCCCATCCTCTAAGCCATCTCTTTCATATACACTACCTTAATGATTGATCCATGACCTAAGTCCCTACATACTCTCACCTCCCACTAATTCTTCTCTGGTCAAGTTGTTTAAAAACTCAAGTAACATTCTTCTCTAACTGAGAAAACTCGATGCATGCTGTTCATTTTTCAGTAAAGACAAAAATCCATAGTCTTACCTGACTATGTCTGTTGTTTCTTCTTTATTTCTGACTCTCTTAATCTGATTGAATTGGTATAACCAATATATCACTGATTGGATGATATAAACAACAAATATTTATTTCTCACAGTTCCAGAGGCTGGGATGGGAAATCCAGGATCAAGTTACCTAGAGATCTGTGTTTGGTGAAGGTTTATTTCCTGGTTTATAGAAACACCACCTTCTCATACCTTCATATGGAAGAAGCAAAGAGAGAGGAAGCAAGCTCTCTAGTGTCCTCTATAAGGGCATTACTCCTTATGACCTAATCATTTCCAAAGGCTCCACCTCCTCATACTAAACCATTGCAGATTGGGATTCAGCATTTAAATTTTGGAGTTGGGGGGGCATGAACCTTCAGCCTATAGGAGATTTCAACCACATTTCCCTTTTCCTCTCTAAGGCCCAGGTACTTTGGGTCTTCAGAACCTCATCCAAGCTAATTCTCCAATAGGAGGATGTTCTTCCCATTCTCCCTTCTCCTTCATATAAAACTCAGACTTCACATCAATAGTCACTCTTTGGACACAATGTCAATGACTAGCACTCCATTCCTTGTCCTCCCAGACGTAGAGTACACTTTATCTTATAAAATTACAGCAATTATAATGACGTAAATATGTGATTTTTTGTTTAATACTTGTCTTCGCTGACTGTATGTTCCAGAGGATCCAGGGTCTGATTTGCTTCCTTATTTCCCCATCTCTAGAGTCTAATCCTTACCAGCACAAATTGAGTGAATACATATGCAAGGATAGAGACTTAAACAATTAAAATGTAATTCTTTCTCCTATGATTTCCATAAAAACATGTTCCCCATTGTGGGCTTTATGTTGAGTTGTAGACAAAACAGAATTGAAAGAGGATTTAGGAAATTAATTATCTCAAAGATCCAGACACTGAGAGAAATAGTACCTGTTTTTTTTTTAAATCAATGTGAGGTCAGAGAAGATATCTGAGCTGATGTCCAGGATGGAGTAGTGTGATTCCTCATGGTGCCATGTACATTGAACAAGCTCCTTTGCTGTTTGCACTCTGAGGACACTTTTGAGATATTTTTAGTGTAGGAGAAAGAGTTTTGCAAAACAAATAATTTAGTTCCTAAAAAAGAATTATAAGCAAGCACACTGAGATTATGAAACAGAACTTATTTAATATCCTTCTTTAATCTACTTGGAATTTGGAACCATTAACACTAGGTATTATCAGAGTTAACAATGAGTGATGTAAAAAGACATCAGAAGAATGAATGTCCCGTGTATGCAGCCCTGGTGAGTCTTTTGACAAGTGGCAGCCCAACTTGACACTGATTGCTTTCTTGTACATTTGCAGATGCAGCCAAAGTCACTGCAAGATAACACTTTCTTTAATTCCTTAATCTCCTCATTTCTCTTAGAAGTAGAGAGGTGTGGAGACCAACCTCTATAACTAGAGTCACAACTTGAACTTTCAGTGAGTGTAAGATTTCTTATTTTGCCTTCATTCTGAAAACCTCAGTGTGCTTATCACTTATTTGTAATATGGAATCTTTTTATTTTTTATTTTTTATTTTTTGGTACCAGGGATCGAACCCAGAGGTATTTAACCACTGAGCAACATCCCCAGCTCTTTTTTATATTTTATTTAGAGATAGGATCTCACTGAGTTGCTTAGAGCCTCAATAAATTGCTGAGACTGGCTTTGAACTCCCGATCCTCCTGCCTCAGCCTCCCAAGCAGCTGGGATTACAGGCCACGCCTGGACCGATTATTTTTTAAATTATGGTAAATTAAATGAAAAGCATATCTCATGAAAAATCATGGTATTCCTTTGAGTCTCACCACTTTGAGTGGCCTCCACTGGTAGCCAATGAGTTATTTAATCTTAATTTGTTTGCTTTTCCTCAATTACAAATTAGGTGCAATTATTTCTTTTTTTCACTTCACAAGGCTATGATGAGGAATGCTTGTTCCAGGAGTGTCATGAATATTAAATTTAGCTATTGATCTCTCTCTTCCCCATACCACAGAAAGATCTTGAGTAGTTTGCACCACATTGGCAAAAGTCAATTGTACAAATCCAGACAGCAATCTTTACTGTGTCCCTGCCCTGACCTTATGAAGACCCTGATCTATAGAGTTGGCTTTCTCATCAGTAAACTCTTTAATATTTAGAAGATAAGTTCTTCAATTCTGAGAGCATGTGTTGCCTGCCAGCTCTACATGGCTGTGGTTTAAGGGTGCTTAAGATGCTTCCAGAAATGAGGATGGAATTTACTACCTGCATAGGAACAGTAGAACCTGGCTGCTGCGAGCTCTACTGTAGAAAAGGAAGTGGTCCATTCAATTGTATTTGCAGTGACAAAGTTCCACTTTACCCTGAAGGTGTCAGAAGAGAAATCCAGGAGCATGGCTTGGTAATGCATGATATTTTTGATAATTATAAGCATCTTTGAAAATATGAATCTAGTCAATTGCTTGTCTTTGAGAACAGGTGTCTTTGTAGGATTCCTGATCTCCTGCCATAATGTTTTCTCTTTGGGGGAAAAAAGAGGCAATTGCCTATGAAAATTCTCTGAGACTCATCCTAAAAGACCTGAGAGACCAGAGGAAAGGTGAGGTTAACAGTCTTTTCTTGATTGTGTATCAACTATGACCTTCAGCAAATCTGGCAATACTTCCTTGGGCACTGTCTTCCATGCAGCAGAGCTCAGCACACCTGCCACACAGTGAATTCAGGAGGAGAGCAGGCCTCTGTGCTACAACTCACGCCAGAACCCGAGAACAGTGAGAACCTGGCTATGCGCCCCCAATGGGGACATTCTCCTTGGTGACAAAAATAGGTAAGAAAGGAATCAGTGAGTAGGAATATGATAAATTACAAAATAAAAGGGAACCTTGTTCTCAGTCATCAATTTTACTCATACATTTGGGAAAATAATTTTTTCATTGTGAACAAGAATCACATTAATAAGTATTAGAAAAAGAAATATGAGGATTCAATGAATTAGAAGGTAGAATTTATAATAGGAAACCTTAAGGATGCTGACGTGAGCCTCCAGCTCCTTATTTGTTCTACAATCCTATGAATAGCAGAGAGCATAAGATCCCAGTCCATGCAAAGGTCAAATAGTGGCTTGTGTTCACTGTGTCATACTTTGAATTCAAATCTCTGAGAAATCAGCATAAAAGGTGATCAAAACAGACACCACACAAATCACATTGGATTGAAACCTTGGGATATTAAAGAAACGATAAATAAAGGCTATTATTTATCCTCAGTATTTTTATAGTCATAACATGGTAACTTTAAAAAAATCACCTCTAAAATTAATGTTTCAATTGCTGGATTAAAAAATGAATTATGGCAGAATTAAAAACTATTGTGATACCAATTCTGGTTGTATTAAAATTTCTATTGCTGTGTAACAAATGATCACAACCATGGCAGCTAAAAATGATATCCTTCTATGATTGCACATTTATGTATTTCAGAAATCCAGTGGGCTCACCTGAATTGTTTGCATTGGATTTTTTAAAGCCAGTATGAAAGGTGTGAGCCAGACCAGCTCTTTCCTGGTAATGCTGAGAAAGACTCCACTTCCAAACTCATTGGGATGTTGGCAGAATTTGGTTGCTTGTGTTGGTTGGACTAAACCCCTGTTTCTTTGCTGACTGCCAGCCACAGGCTATACTTGGCTCCTGGTGGTTCCCCCAACCCCAAATCTTGGCACAAAGACCCCTTAAGGGAAGACTGCCCTTTTGCTTGGAATGACTTCCTTACACATCTGCTGCCACTCAAAGGAAGTTCTTTGCTTTTAAAAAGATCATGTGACAAGGCCATGCATACCCTCTTCTTCTTATATATCAAGGTCACCTGACTTGGGACTGTCCTACACCTCAGTCCTCTCTCTTCAGGACCTGTATTCATATTTGATTGAATGGCTAGCAGATGGAACATTTAGGACAGGTAGAACATTTTTAGACTCCTGCCTGCTGTACCAGTTAACTTGCACAAAGAGACACTGTGTTGGAGGGATCTAGGGGAGCCTTAGGATTTGGTGGAAAGACTATAACAGGAACGTGGTCACTTTTGTTCCCCATCGGTGGGGTCTCCAGCATGTCTCACTCTTCCCATGACACTGGTTATGGGTCAGATTGCTGGGGTGGAATGTCTTATTGACTAACTAGGGTGGCACAGATTTTTATTTACAAAATATTGACAACAGTTTCTGTGGCATATGTATTGACAGAAATGGGCCAGGCAAAAGTCATATCCTGCAGTGTCAGGCACAATGGCATTTCCTCACAACTGTTTAAATTATCACAGCTGCCTTTATTATCACCAGTACTGACCTAACCCACAGAATAATGAAAGTATAATTATCTAACTTTATTTGCAATAAAATTATGTCAGAATATGTGTGCCCTGTTCTTGAGATTTAAACATCTTTTTGCACGTGTACCTAGTTATAAGCAGTAAAAACATATTCTCAGGAAGGGCCCTCGTGAGCCCTGGATTTCATGGAACTCGAGTGTAGTTTCAGCACAGACCTTGACTGTGTGTCCTGCCAGGTAAGTTATCTAACCTTTGTATACCAATTTTCTACCTCTGCAGCTTCCTGGGGTTCTGGAGAAAATCAAACTTTTATAAGATAATGGTTTTAAAGTTTTGCTCCAGTGTTCGACACCAACCTAGTAATAAATATTAGCTATTTCAAATACTAAAATCAGAAACGCCCTGTACGTGTGAACTAAACAGCAATGTTGATGTAGGACTAAAAGCAAATGCATTAGGACAATCAGCAGTCCTGCAGCAGGACTATTTTTAATTACAGCTCTTTAAAAATAGCTGCCACAATTATTCTGAGGCTGCCAGGACTCTGAAGACAAGCTGTGGAGGGTTATGCTAATCAGGAGAACTCAATCCAGCGAGGTGGCACATGAGGCTAACAACAAGCATGAATTAAGCTCCCGTGGAACCAAGCTCCCCATCTTGAAATTATTGCTGTTATTTGCAGGAGTTTAGGACAGGGACAGAAAGTACTTCTCCCTTGCTGGTGAATAACACTGAGGTGCTTGCTGAAAGAGACACAGGATTTCCACACTATTATCTTCTGGGAGAATTTGCCCCACTTTGCTTCTGTGTGTTGTGTTGGCCTCCCAAAAAGGAAGCCGCCGTGGCCCCAGGTCCACTACCCTAAAGGAACTAGTTATATGTCACCAAGAAGAATATTACAGTAGTATTTCTTTTTCCAGTGGTTTGCAATAATTGTTTTTCTGCCTAAATTAAAGTACCTTTTTGTTGTTGTTGTTCATTTATGCAGGTCTTCATCCTCTCACATAAGGAACG
This sequence comes from Glaucomys volans, assembly GCA_020662805.1. Lineage (NCBI taxonomy): Eukaryota > Metazoa > Chordata > Mammalia > Rodentia > Sciuridae > Glaucomys > Glaucomys volans. The sequence continues at coordinate 55,873 of JAJEJO010001758.1, forward strand.
TATTTTATCTAATTGTCTCTGGTCAAATGCCTCTGATCTGTCATCCACACTGCCACTGGAGTATCAGGAAGCAGAGGCTGGATCATTTTGTCACTCCTCCATGACTGTCCCACATCAAATGTCAAATAAAATGCACCAGGGGTGCTTCAGCTTAGGTCTTCCCAGGACTGATGCGAGAGGTCACCTAGGTGTCTGCACCTGTGACCTCTGTGTCCTGAGTGCTGCTCTGTGATCCACCTGATCAGCCTCTAGGCCATTGTGAGTCTCGGTTCATGCCTTGTCTTTCACGAGTCCTTCTCCTCGACCCCTAAATTCAAGCCTTTTTCTTCATTATCACCAATGTTTAAGATCACACAGTTTTTTTTTTTTTTTACTTCATAAATGGACCCAGAATGGTTTTCAGAGTGTGACATTGTAAGAATGTCTTCACAGCCTAAACCCACTCCGTTCTTCAAACGGGTCGTGGAAGAGAAGGCCAGAAAGGCCACGAGGCAAGGGCAAGCAGAGGAGGGCAGGGGTCAGGAAGGAAATCAAAAGTGCTCAGAAGGCATTGCACATAAGACTTTGCTTTAAGGTGTTTCCTGAATAAGATTGAAAGAAAATAGAAGGGACTAGAGACCATTTTACATTTTTGCATTTTTTGTTATTTATAAATCTTTTTAACCTAATTTCATGTAGAAAATCTGTGACAGAATTGGAAGAGGTGTATGTGTAAGTTCCTTCACGTATTCATTAAAAGAAACAAAATGTCACACACCTGCTGCAGTGTTTTGTGATTTTGATCAAAATCCAAAAGCAATGGTGGGTAAACCTGCTGGCATCTGAATGCAAATCAAGCCAGCAGCACCAAACTGCATTGGTGGATTGGTGGTCACTGTGTTTGCCTGGCTGTGTCCTCACAGAGAGACCAAATTAAAAAAAAAAAAAAAAAAAAGAACACTCTTGAAAAAGCAGTAAATATATATTAGTTTTATTAAATCTTGACCCTTAAGTATATGTCTCTTCATTATTTGGGGTGATAAAATGGACAATACACAGGACGTACTTCAACTTTACCAGGTGACAGGAATGGCGGGGAAGGCACCCTGGGGCAGAGTTAGGCTCAGTCGGCCTCCTTCCGTAGACCAAAGCAGGGCTGTGAGGACTGGGTTATTTGGTATGAATCCCTTTACAGGGTGTGAGCCTGTCACTCCCAGAAAAACACTGATGATGACAACATTGGTGCTTTCAAGTGAAAATAACAGTATTCACATGAAAATTAAAATGTTGGAAAAGTTGTGCCTGCTGCTATGAGCTTGAGAGTTTCCTAATACTTAAAAATCAAGTTTCTGATGGGATCCATGTTCATATTAACAAATGTTGTCTTTTATAAACTGCAGTATTAAGATTCCATCATTTGGGATTTGTTATGTCAGATATGAACAGATATTTTACAGAGGAACCAAGGAAGATATCTCACCATCAACATCCAGTGGATTTTCATGTAAGAGACTATAGTTTATTGATCCATTGGTAAGATTTCAGGGTCCACATTACAGTGCATCTTAAGAAATGATCAATTGCTGACTTTTGGAGAAGTATCAGGGAATATCCTCATTCTATGAATTAGCTGTCAAAATATTACATTTCTAAAAGATACCTTGGGAGTCATAATTTTCCTCAGGTACTTCAATAAAAACAACACTGGATAAGCATACATGAAAATCCTGCTTCCTCTCACTAATCAAGAGATAAGCAAGCATAAGAAAATGACATTCTCTTAAATATTTTTGTATGTATTTTAGAAAATTATCATTTTATTAAAATAACATTTATACTAATCTGCAATTGTTTTATTAATGCTATTTTAAATATATGGTTACAGAAGTGCTTTCAAATTCTTTTAATTTTTAATAGAGTACATTCTGATAGTTGTAACTCATAAAAAATAACAAAACAACTTTGGGATCCTATGCAAATTTAAAGAGCATAAAAGAATTTCAAGTTCACATATTTTGAAGACTGTTCAAGTATCCCAATGAGATGTTGGCCATATGGTTTGTATGAGAACTGCTTTGAAATCTGACTGTCCAAGGAGTTTTCCCAAACCAGATGGTTATCATAAAGATTCAAATTTCCTTTTGAAAAATGCTTTCATCTGATTGACTATTGCTCTTTCCAGGCAATACGCACTAGACAATTGTATATTAAATTCATAATGCTGCATTGGGTACTCTGGTAGAAAGAGCATTAAATACTGAAGAAATAAGTAGTACCTGTTCCATACTTTTTCTAGAGCTTTCTTGATGATAACTCAAGGACTCTTCTTAAAGGGCATCTGCCTTAGCTGCTTCCTTTGTAAACGGGGAGACTATTAGAGCATCACAAAAGGGATACTATATATAAAAAATCTTCCGTGGAGATACCTTCCATTAATCATCCTCTGTACCACTAGGAGATGAATTAGAAGTATCAGGTTGCAGATGATGGTCCCAGAGAAGGATGATCAGAAAGAGAGTTGACAGAAAAGCTATGGGGAAAAGTACAATGTCCTTTATACCACTGTCATTTCCAGCTCCTAGACAATTCTAGTCCTTTCACAAAGCAAACCTTAGCTCATCCTTCCTTCTCTTTATTAACCATTTAGTCTTTTAAAATTCAGCCTATCATTGTATGCAATGTTTCTCAATGGATTCCAATTTAACACAATACATGTTCAACCATCCTTTAAGCAATTTCCTTTTTAATCATTGAATCTGTTAACATACTAGTATCTGAGATATTGACAGTTCTTTCTTTCAATGCTGTTCGGCCAACAGTTTTATTGTTTGTTGACACTCTGAAACATTAAATGACTTCGGTAAAGCACACAAAACTGTTGGATGAAGCCGATATTAAATCTTTGTTTGGATGGATTATTGAAAGGGTAATCAAACATAGGTGATCTCCACCTCCACTGGGCACATTTAACCATTGTGCTACTCTTTCTTGTCCAGGAATAATGACATATTAACTTCAACTTCATTAGATGGCACCATGATGTAGATGTGTCTCCCAAAGTTCATGTGTTACAAGTTTAATCCCGAACACAATCATATTGGGAGGCATGACCTTTTAAAAACACATTTAAAAAAATTTTATTCAGATATCATAATTGTTCATGTATATGAGTTGCAGTGTGATATTTCAATATATGTATACAAAGTATAATAATCAGATCAGGATAACTGACATAACCATGAACTCAAACACAATTTCTTTGTGTTGGGAACATCCCAGATCCCATCTAGTAGCTATTTTGAATTATATATGCAATCAGTTGTTGTCAATCCTAACTACCCAAGAGCTGTGTTATAAGACCATTAGAAACTATACTTCTTTCCAACCACAGCCCGGTACCTGCTAACCATCCTTTCGCCATTCCTCCTCCCCACTAAATTTCCCAGCCTGGGTGGAGATGAAATTTTAAAAGGTAATTAGACCAGGAAGGCTGACTTCATGGATGGATCAGTGTGGATATTGTGAGAGCAAGTTTGTCATAAAAATCAGTTCAAACATCCCCCGACCGATGCTCTCTTTTACATTCTCTTAACTTTCCACATCTGCCATGGGCTAACCTGCAAGAAGGCCTGGTCACCTCCAGCACTTAGATCTTGTACTTTCATCTGCAAGAATTGTTTATGAGAAATTGTTCCTCATAAATTAACTCATGTGCAGTACTTCTTATTTTTACAAGCAGAACAGGAATGTCTCAGACACATGATAAAAGCCATATTTTTCAAACTTTGAGCTTCATAAAATGAGTTTACTGCAAAAGCACCTTGTTATGTGAAATATGTAAATTTATTGGCACAAAATTAATAGCCATTGCCTAACAATGTGGTATTCCAAATAATATTTAAATTATATAATAAGTACATGGTTACAGTAAAACATCTGGATAATACAATTAATAATGTGAAAAGAGAGCTTACAGAGTAGAAGAAAATCTTTTCCAAGATTTTCAAGAACACAAGCAATAGTAAGTGTTGGCATGGATGTGTGAAAAAAGGCACACTCGTACATTGTTGGTGGAGTTACAAATTGGTGTAGCCACTCTGGAAAGCAGTATGGAGATTCCTCAGAAAACTTGGAATGGACCCACCATTTGACCCAGCCATCCCACTCTCAGTTTATACCCAAAGGACTTAAAATCAGCATACTACAGTGATGCAGCCACATCAATGTTTATAGCTGCTCAATTCACAATAGCTTGATTGTGGAACCAACCTAGATGCCCTTTAACAGATGAATGAATAAAGAAGAATAAAATTATGGCATTTGCAGGTAAATGGATGGAATTGGAGACTATCATGCTAAGTGAAATAAGCCAGTCCCTAAAAACCAAAGGCCAAATATTTTCCCTGATAAGTGGATGGTGATTCATAATGGGGGAAGTCAGGGGTAAGAGAAGAATGGGGGAACATTGGATTATGTAGCAGGAAATGGGGGGGGTATGAAAGATGGTGGAATGAGACAGACATCATTACCCAATGAACATGTATGATTACACAAAGGGTGTGAATCTACATTGCATACAACCACAGAAACAAAACTTGTGCCCCATTTGCGTACAGCGAATCAAAATACAGTCTGTAAAAATAAAAAATAAAAGATATTAAATTTTATTTCATCCTATAAAAAAAGATATATATGTGTATCTGTCACTTTGGATAAAATATTCACATTTTTACACTTAACATGTTCTTCCATAAAATTAAGAAACTAATTTTATTCTTAAAGATATCTGTGTATGTGTACATATGTGCAGACTAAAAGATTTGAAAGTACAAACTCTACACCTTGTATATCACAGGTTCAATAAATATTACTTTATTCCTTTCTCTTTAGCTTCAACAATTCTAACACAGTCAAAAGAACTTTATAATGGATGTGCTGACCATGATTATCATCAACTTTGAAGAATGTTTTTGCTGGGTTTGTTTGTGTCTATTGATCAAACAGTTTGAGTCACTCTTTAGTTTGGGGCTAAATAGTGAAAGCAAGTAAAGGCTGTGTTAATCCACATCTACATGCTCATGGTCAGCTAATTCCCTGTGCCTTTTACTGAAACAACCAGACAATTGTGCCTCCTCTTCCATGCTGCTGTTCAGTAATGTGTTTACTCATTTCTTCCCAAGATTATAGCTTTGCTCTGCGGCGTCGATGGGAAATTGCTGCTCTCCTGTGTTTTTACTGGAAGGCAAATATAGAAAGGAGAGCCAAAGCTCCACTGGGGGTTACAGATGTTTTGAGAGCATAAATAGATTTTCACAGCTTCCAAGCACTGAACAGTCCTTGCTAAACATCTTTTTATGTGCAATAGTTGAAAATTTTCACGAGAATGATTTTCCAGTTGAAAAAATAAAACCTAAAACAATAATAATGAGAAACAATGAAAATCCCTTATTACATCTGTAGAGTCTTTTCACCATCATGTTATGATTTCAGGGTTTTAAGCAGTGGGTTACCTGAGGAACACTGTAATCTGGGCCAGCCACCTATTCTGCTTGAACCTCAATGAGTGGTAGTAGCACATAGTTTCCAGGGTCTTCCCTTACTTCAGTGGAAATACAAAATATTTTCCCTTTGCAATTATCATACTTGAAATTTATTGATGCCTCTTTTTGTGTTTCCTTTAAAAAGACAAATTTCAAAGAACTATCTTCCTCAACCTGAGAAGAAACCTGAGAGAAACAGAATCTTCCAAAAAAATTGAAGCAGCTTAATAGACCTGGGAGAGGACAGGAACTTCAGGCAGCTTGTGGTGGGAGGGATTTCTGTAAACTGTGCCCAGAGTCTCTTTATTCTCAGAGGACTGCAATGTTCAGCCTTGTGACCAGCATGTGGCAAGCTGGGAAGGGTGTGTAGGCAAAGGAGGAAAAAAAATATATTTGTTATAATTTTGGTTTGTGTGATCTTTCTAGAAATAGAATCAAACAAAAATTAGTGATGATGTTTTCTGCAAGAGGTTCCTGAACAGCAGCATCCTGGGGCTGCTTCTTTCAGACTATATTCAATGGGGGTCAAGAGGTCCAAGGACAAAATGAGAAGTCATTGCCATCTGGTACCCTGTGCTCCTGAGTCAGAGCATACAAAGGTCACTTCGGACAGTAAGTGTCTATGTGTCCTTGTGGCATCACCGTCAGCAAACCTGAAGGAAAGGAAGGGGCCCAGGGAGGGACAGCCAAAAGATTCACTTGATTTCCAGCAGGAGCCTCAAATCTGGGGTTTTGTTTTTCCAACACTTCAAAAGAATGGCATCAAAACAGTAAACAGGAGGAGAGAGCACTATGCCTTTTTATAAATAACTCTAAGAAAGCTGCCCTTTGTTTTCTTGGCTGTTGACATTAGCATAGCGAGTAAATGGAAATGGAGGGACACCCCTTTGCTGTGCATAAGGAAATGGAATGCAGAGTTTAACTGGGTAAACTGCCAGTGTCTGGAGACAAAGCCTCCAAGTGGGAATCCCATTTCTCTTGGGCACTTTCCCACCACCCCTTAAACAGGCCCCTCCCTCCAGACACCCAGAGGATTCTCAGGAAAGCACTTAAAGCCGGCATCTCATCCAACATTTTTCTTGGGAGATGCTTTAGTCAGCTTTTTCGCTGCTGTGATTAAATGATCTGACCAGAACATTTATAAAGGATGAAAGGTTATTTGAGGGCTCATGGGTTCAGAGGTCTTAGTCCATAGAAGGCCAGCTCCATGCCTTGGGGCTCAAGGTGAGGCAGAACATGGTGGAAGAGCATGGCAGAGAGAAGCAGTTCACATAATGATTAGGAATCAAAGAGAGACTAGACTCCACTCTCTAGATATATACCCATAGCCACTCCTCCTCCAGCCACACCCTACCACTTCAGTTAATTCCATCAGGGCTTAATACACTGGGTTAAGAACTTACAGCCCAATCATTTCTCCTCTGAAACTTCCTGCATTGTCTCACATGTGAGCTTCTGGGGGATACCTCACATCCAAACTGTAACAGAGAATTTTTCCAGAGTCTATCTCTATTCTGAACAAATTTCCAAGCTTTCCTGGCTTTTATGTCAGACCTTCAAGGTGTTCATAATCATTCTTGTACACAATACGAGTTCAGTTAATGCATATTTTTCTCCCTTCAATTACTTTAATTAAAAATTTTCATTGAGTCCATAAAAACCATTTTTAAAGGATCACGACATAGGTTACAAATGGATACATCTGTATGAAGTTAAGTGCATGGTGCACACACCAGCACACAGAATGTTCTAGAAGCCCCTTCCTCCCCCTTTGGGTCCTTAACCCTGGGCTCTCTCCTGGCTTAGCCACTGTGGGTTGGTTCTGCTTGTTTTCTGAACTTGACAAGAATGGAATCCGTCCTGTGTGCTTGTTGGAGTCTGCCTTCTTTTTCTCAACAGGATGTTTGTAGGATTTGTTTGCACTCTGAATTATTTGTTCTCATGATTATAGTGTTCTATCCTGTGAATAAAATGCATTCAGACTGCTTCCTGTTTTTGCTTATTGCTAACAGTGCTGCTGAGAACGTTCCTTTACATGTCTTCCAATGAGTAAGTGCTTGTGTTTCTCTTGGGCATATTCCAAGAAATGGAAGATGATGCTAATTCAGCTTTGATATTGCTAAATAGTTCTCTACAGTTCTCTCCATCGAGGATGAGGGAATCCACAGCTTTGCCAACATTTGGTATTATCTTCTTTTTCCATTTTTGCCATTCTTGAGTCAATAGTAACTTACCTTCTAACAGCTTGTCTAAAACAAATCCCTAAGACTAAATTATTTAGCCATTGTTGCTCCTATTTGATCTTTCTTAGAGATTTTGTAAAAAAGAAAAGAAAGAAAAAAAAGAAAAAAATTATTTAGTGAAGTTATCTCAAGAAATGTCATAAACTAATGAAATGCATTTTTTTCATTTTAAAGTAATAAATATAATATTACAGTAAATTGTTCAGCAGACTGGCTCACTGCACTCCCTACAGGCACCTTCAATCATTCACAGTGATTGAGTAAGGCTTTATTTCTCAGGCCAGCCCAAAATATGAAGCCTTTGGATGAACCCCTCAAATATCTCAACCTTGATAAATCCATTAAGATGCAATCTTGGAACCATTCAGAATGTTGGACCCAATTGTAACTTATAATTCTGTTTTCATATTCAAGTAATAGAGAACATCTAATTGAATAATAAGAGCAGTTGGTCTCTGAGAAGGAAATTGTTAGATATCTATGTACAAAGTTGATAATTTACTTTCATTGTATTTTCCCTTCCAAATCAGTGTTCTCAAGATTCCACAATTACGTTTACAAAAGGAAAAGGGCTAAATTCCAAACTGCAGTGGGAAGAACATAGTGAAGACAGTATGTTATCCTATGTTGCATAATAAACATGTGCAGTGGAGAAACAAAAGCCAGATAAAAATATAGAATGGGAAGGCAGAAGGAGCCCTTATCTGCCTGTAGATCTGAAGAAATTTATCAGAATAAAGAAAGAAAACAATGTAAAATATTTGCTCCTTGCTGTTTGTATCCTAAATCTCTTTTCTGTAAGAAACACCAAGTAAAAAACTTGGAACATCAGATTCTTTTAAAATGCATTCCCTCACAGAAAGTATTTTTCTTCTCTATTATCAACAAAATGGAACAATTGCCCTGAACTTGATACATTTCCCTGGTACATTATAACTTTTCTCTAGAAACATGAACTAGTTTAAAAAATCATCGAACCCAATCCCATTACAGACCTCCCCTGCTTTGCAGCTTTTCATTTTACCACAGTTAACTATATTTATTGAGCCTCAAATTTGGCTAAAATATAATTCGTTTTTAGGAGACTGGAAGTCATGAGATACCACTTGAGAATTCGTTTTACTCTTAAATTAGGATAATAACGGATTTATGTTATTAGAAAGAACAACTAATTGGCTAAACTAAGAGATATGAGTTCCAGTCCCATGTTTAATTCTAAATTGGTTCCAGATATAAACTGTAGCGTTTCCCTGGAGGCCTTCCTGGGTGGAGATGAAGACAGAACCATATTATAAACATAGTCTTGGAAAATGTCATGAAAGTGTATTTTAGCCCACAATTTGCTAACATTTTTGTTGAAAATAGTAAATGACTCTCTCTAGCAAGTGGAATTTGGCAGAAACTCTATGAAAAACTTAGGTCAGAGATCTTTTCTCAGAAACACAAACAAAAAAGGGATATGGGCATTTACCCCTGAGGGAATGTGCATCACCCCATCAGCCTTCCCTGGGAGAACAGTCAGTGGGGAAACAGGGTCTTCTTACTAGGTATTAGCAGTGTCTGATGATCACCCAGCAGCCATCGCTGTACACTCCAAGGAATATGGCAACACATTGAACAGAGCTATGAATGAATTGACAAGAACTCAATTAAGTTCTAGTAATAAGAGAAATGCAAATCAAAACTACCCTATGATTTCATCTCACCCCAATTAGAATGGATATTATCAAGAACACAAGCAACAACAGGTGTTGGCGAGGATGTGGGGAAAAATGTACACTCATACATTGCTGGTGGGGTTGCAAAATTGGTGCAGCCACTCTGGAAAGCAGTGTGGAGATTCATTAGAAAACTTGGAATGGAACCACAGTATAAGCCAGTTATCCCACTCCTTGGCGTATACCCAAAGGAGGTAAAATCAGCATACTACAGTGACACAGCCACATCAATGTTTATAGCAGCTCAATTCACAATAACTAGATTGTGGAACCAACCTAGATGCCCTTCAACAGATGAATGGATAAAGAAACTGTGGTATGTATACCACAGTTATAATATGGAATATTATTCAGTCATAAAGAAGAATGAAATTGCAGCATTTGCAGGTAAATGGATAGAGTTGTAGAATATCATGAAAGGTGAAATAAGTCAAGTCCCAAAACCAAAAGCTGAATGATTTGTCTGATAAGTGGATGATGATACATAACCAGGGAAGAGGATAGGAGAGTAAGGGAAGAATGGAAGAAGAACAGATTGTTCAAGGAAAATGAGAGGTGGGGAAGGGCAGGGGGAAGGAAAGATAATGCAATGAGACAAGCATCATTACCCTATGTACATGTATGATGACACAAATGGTATGACTCTACTCCATGTACAATTAGAGTGTATACTGAATCAAAAAATAATAATAAAAAACAAGAATTAAATTGAGTTCAAGGAATGCAATAAGTAGTAGGAAATAGTTGCACTATGTTTTCTCCAAAGATGGATTAAATTCAAGAGAAAAAAGACAACCCCAATGATGCAAAAACCAGGAAGCTAAGCAGACAAGAAACACATTCCAGGTACAATTAGTTGTCTGTCATAGTTCACCCAACACAGTGTTTAATCCCAAAGCCTTCTGAGCTCTGTGTTCAAAAAGGACATCAGGTAAATCAAGAGTCATATGCAAAAAATACCTAAGTACAGGAACACAGGCTTTTCAAACTTAACTGCCTGTTTTGATGTAAAAGTCTGGATAACACTATCAAGGAAAGATGATTTTCCCCATACCCTCAAATGGCTTTAAATGTACAGAAGGAAAATTAAAAGGAAGAAAGGATGATGAGAAATTCAGATTTTTTCCTAAGCCCTCTTAGATTCATGCTTTGTCACTTACTGTGAAATAAATATAAAACAATGTAATCACTCTGAAAAAAAGTTCCAAACAGTAATAATGGAATAAACAAAGGCTGGTGACCAATTGTATATAGAAGATGAAATGAACAAACAAAAAGCAAAAGCAAATTAACCAAAGGTCACTTCATTATATATGAAAATAGCTCTGAACTACCTTTTTCAACGTTTACTTATTAAATGATAAACAATAGATGTGTGTAGTCCTAGGGTACACTGTGAGGTTTAGGTCTACAGATACATTGTAGAAAGATTAGAACACACTAATTAACATGTTTCACCCTCACCATCTGATCCTATTTTGGGGGTAAGAATGTTGAAAATTTACTATTTTCAGCAATTTAAAAACTATTTAGGGCAATAGATCACTCAAATTTATTCCTCTTATCAAACTTAATATCTTTTGATCAATATCTTTCTTTTTCCATCCGTCCCTTGGCCCCCTTCAGCCTCCAGTTGCCACTTTTCTACTTTGTTTTAAAGTTGGACTTTTTCCATTTTGCACACAAGTGAGATCATACACTATGTGTCTTCTTGCTCCTGATGTGATCTCACTGAGCAGTGTCCTGCAGCTCCATCTATGTAGTGGCAATGACAGTATTTCCTTCTTTGGAAAGGTTGTATAATATTCCATTATCAATTTATTCATCCATCTGTTCAGGGATATATTAGGTTGCTTCCTTATCTGGGTTATTGTGAACATTGCTGAAGGGAACACGGGAGTGTGTATATCTATTAAACATACCAATTCCAATTCCTTGGGACGTTTACCCCAAGATGGGATGGATGTATCATACCATAATTCTGTTTTTAACTTTTTGAGGAACTTCCATTGTTTTCCACAATGGTTGTATGGATTTCCATTCCCACCAATAATGTATCCAGTTGTCTTTTCTCCACATTCTTCTCAACACGTCATTATTTGTCATTTTGATAACACCATCCTGGAAGTGGTGAAATGATAGATCATTGAGATTTTAATCTGTATATCTCTTCTGATTAGAAACCTTGAGTATTTTCTCCTATATCTGTTGCCTATTAGTATGTGTCTTCTGCTGAGACGTTCCTGTTCAGGTTCTTAGTTCATTTTTTAAATTGTATTGTTTTCTGGCTATTGAACTGCTTGAGTTCCTTATATATTTGAATATTAGTGCCTTATCATATGAAATATTTGCAAATGTTTCTTTCAATCCATGTCTCTCTTGCCTCTGCTAACTGCATCATTTGCTGTGCAGAGGCTCAGTGGTTGGATGCAGTCCCAACGAATGGGCAACATATACCCAGAGCAGAGAGCAAGTGGCCTATGAGGGAAGGGGCATAGGACAGCCAGGGAAGAGGAGGAAGGAGGGTCGGATAAAGCAAGGAGGGTTTCTGCCTAGACACAGACATCATGCCCCCCCCCCCATACACAGGCTGCCATATTTTCCTTTTCTGAACTGCTGAGCATAGTAGGAGCCTGCAGACAGATTGAAGGAGAGAGCCAGCCACACTCTGTATACATTAAAAACAAAAACAAAACAAACACCTAAGCCAGCCAAACCTCAACATGCACTAAATCACTAAACAGCACGAAACCAAGAAATCCAGTGGGATTGTCTTGATAAATCTGAGTTTCCCAGGATTGTGAATAGGGCTGTGTTTGCACATTGGGATCCTCTCTGAGCTCCAACCCACCTTTGATATATTAAAACAACCTATTGCAATGGTTTATTTTGCAGTCTCGGATCACAGAAGATGTGAACATAATTTTCTGATGATGGTTTTCCACAATATTTTGCTAAATCTCCTTTTAATTATATGTAGTAGATTTCTTGTCATTTTAAGATGGATTCATTCACAAGACCCCATCATGCCTAGTGTTCATGTCCCTCCCCTTGCCATCCTCCCGCCTTCCTCTAATACAGGGAAGGCTTGCTGCTCTGTTTCTCCATCCTCCAGTGGCCTTGGCACCAATGGGAACAGGGGCAGGTGTATGCATCTCCTGAGAGTTAGCTTCTATCACTGACAAGACACTTGAAATCAGTAACTTAAAGGGGTAGAGGCTGATTTTGGCTCACAATCAGAGGTTTCTCTCTGTGTTGCTTGGCTGTGGGTCTCTGGCAGCACGGTGCATCTTGTGCAGTGTGTGGGGCTGGAAGCTTCTCATCTCATGGCAGCCAGGAAGCAAAGAGAGGAATAGGAAGGGGCCAAGATCCCAATATTCCCTTCAAGAGCATGCTCCCAATGACCTAACTTTCTCCCATTAGGTTCTATCTCTGAAAATTTCCACCACCTATCAATAACACCATGGACTGGTGGACACATGGGCCTTGGGGGAAATTCCAGATCCAAACTATCGCAGACTGATAGGGCTGTCAAACAAAGTAGAGCCTGGGTGTCTTAAACAACAGAAATCTATAGTCCTAGTTCTGGAGGATGGAAGTCCAGGCTCAAGAGACCTCTCTCCTTGGCTTGCAGGTGGTCATCTTCTCCTGAGTCCTCACATCATCTCTCTCTTTATCCTAATCTCCTCAGCTTCTAAGGATCCTGTAAGGTGGATCAGAGCCTGATTTGATGACCTCATTTTAGCTTATCTCTGTCCAGTTCCCATCCCCAAGTGCAGTCACATTCTGATTTCTGGGAGTCAGGATTTCAATATAAATTTTGGGGAGACACAATTTTGTCCATGAATTGCAATGCTTTTTCCTAACCTCAGCTCTGTTTTTTGTGCCCCAACATTCATATTGAAACTTGTAAGGGTGGTAAAGGAAGAAAAATCGAAGTCTCTGTACTTGAAGTTCCACTCAGCACCATTTCACAAATGGTTTTGGGAAATATCCTTGGGGTCTTTCTCAGATTTAGGCCACAACAAATCACTGGCTTCCCTTATTAAAACAAAGTTCTGTGATAGTGGGAATTGACAAGAGTTAACGGATTGAGATATTGTGACTCTTGGTCTTTCAAACTGACTTTTGGGGACAAGGTGGAAGTACTGAAAGCACCAACTTGAAAACCCTATGGAACAAAGTGGCATCCAGAAGCACAAAGAGAAAAATCCAGACTTTCATCTTATAAGATTGTCAAGGCAGCTAGGTTCTCTTACCTGAATAATTTTCCATTTTATAAATATTCTTTGTTCCTTGTTCATAGTTGCTATTTGGTATTCTTATATCACTCCAGTGAAATACCTGCAGCAATTAACTTATAAAGCAAAGAGTTTATTTAGCTCATGTTTTTTGAGAGGTTCAAGTCCAAGATTAGGCTGTCCCTTTAATTGGGGCCTCTGGTAAGGGTAGTGCATCATGGCAGGGGCAGGTGTAGAAGCAACCTGCTCACATCATGACTCGGGAAGCAGAGGGAGACTGAGCCACCTTTAACACAGGTGCAACCCTAATAACGGAAGGACCTCTCACTAGACCCCATCTCTCAAAGGTTCCACCCCTTTTTGCAGGTGCAAAGCACCTTGCATACCACCCTGCTGGGACCAAGCCTTTAACACACAGATGTGTGGGGCACGTTTTCCACATTCAAACCATACAACCATCTCTTCACTTTAATCTGAACATTGCTGGTAAGGAGTATTCACTGAGTACTCTTCAAACTTAACCTAAGCTATTGCTTATCTTCTAATAAAATGTTATAAAATATTCTTCTAAAGTTACTTTTAATAGAGCTTCGGATTTTTAAAAATTGTCAATATAAGACTTTAGACTCATTATAAAAGACAAGGTGTCCCACTGACATTCTTTCAGAAACACCTGCATTCTCTATTCTCACACTGAAACTTGTGTGTGCCTCAGCCCAAGGGAGACCTGAAAGTTCCAATAGTTTAGAACATATCTGACCACATATTTTCTCATTTTTAAAATTACAAATCACCACAAACACACACACACACACACACACACACACACATACACACACGTGATTGTCTTGTTTAAACTGTTTTTAACATTTAGCTAATGGGAAATAGTTTACAAAACATTTCCATCAACTGCATTCTGACTATATAGTGAAGGTAATTCGGATTTGAATACACAGAAAACCTAATGTTTGCTGAGCACTTTGGAATACTCTTCAAGAGTAATTGTCATCCCAGGCTTTATAATATTCTTATTCTTTTTCTTGAGGCAAATACGTAAATACTTGCATCAATGCATAGTTTTACATATTGTATCTTCTGCATCGAACAGGCAAAACTGTAATTCAAAACATTGAGTAACATTAAAGGAAAAATCTGTTCTTCAGACAGAAGGTCAGCTGCTTCTCACAGGAGGGTAGCAGGTTGCTGGGAACACAAATGACATCAGCATGAATCTTCATGCCCACTAATTTTGTTGCACTGGAACTTAATAATGATTTCAAATGATCTTCTATATAGATAGGATTCCTTTGTTGGAAGAGCTACTTAGCTATAATTTAACACTGAAAACATTTGCCAATGATTCAAAATATTAAGTGTAACTGAAATACTAAAATAGACTATATTTTATACATATATAAAGTAGATCATCACAAATATTTATAATAATTTAGGAATATACAAAGCTTATTGAAAATCATCCACATGCTGTTATTAAGGATTTTAAAATAAACTCGTGACAGGCTTTGGCTTAGTAAGGAGTGGGTATATATTTATAAGCATATAAATCTGCTCATCCAGCCACTTTGCCATTTTATTTTAAAATGAAGTGTTTGTTTCCATGGAATCTTATCAGACTGCCCCACAAAATCCCAGTAGTCCTGCTTATCCTTCCCTAAAATAGAAAAGGCCTTTCCTGTTTGATTTGGAAACGCTGGCAGATGTTGAGGTGGGAGAGATCTCCCTATTGCAATACCCTTGTCAAATAAATAGCTCTTTGCTTAAGTTTAGATTTGTTTTTATTTTGCAATGTCACACACACACAAATGTTAATTGCAAGTATGAATTTATTTAACATATGTTTATTAAGTGATTTGTATGTGTCCCATGCTGTGTTAGATGAAGTATGATAGAATGTTGTCACCTAGTAAATTACAAAATATACCCCTGAGATTTGTTTGAATAATTTGTATTTTCTAATGCAAATAATATATGATTATGGAAGAAAATGAGTCGTGGAGAGCACTGAAGAAGGCTGCTGTTGGTATGTCCAGGTTAGTGAAGGTTTTCCAGCAGACTGGACTTCCGGTTAGTCTGTACTTTTGCTAGCAAAGAAATGAGAAGCCTTTGAGCCAAGGACGTTAGCCCCAGACAGAATCTGAAAACAAACCAGAACAGGAGCACTTTCTGCCAAAGACAAAGGTACCCCACCTCCATATTTAGAAGATCGGTGCCTCTGCACATTGGTCATGTGTGTATTTGGAGTTCGTGAGGAATTTGGCATTGCACAAGAATTCCAGATCAAATGGTATTTGTTTTAACTTTGACCCCAAATATTTTCTCCACTTGCTATTTTATTGAAACTAGTTAGAATCATAACTGCACACTGGGAAGCTTTCATGAGTGATCCTGATTTGAATAAGCACCTCAAGACATCCTAAGGCATCAAAAGATTTTAATATGAAAGAAGGAAAGGAGAAATAGGAAATCAGGAAAACAGTGAGGCTAAGGGCTAACTTCCATTGCTGGGAATATACACTGCATTCTCTCCTTAGCGTCTGCTCCTCCTGTTCAGAGCTCAATATGGTTCCCTGAAGCTCAAGAGGGGCAATTGACTCTTTGGTTGGTAACAGGACCTTGATAAGCCTCCCATCTCCCCTCCTCTGATTTTGATGTTTTGTTTGTTTTACATCACATTATAGACTGGAGTAAACTCTTCCCTTCATTTCTCCTCAACATGGGAAGATTTGTGTATCACTCTCTTGGAGCTGCTTGTTACTGCAAATGGGAAGCTCAAGCCTCAGGATCCTAAACTTTAACTGTTCCTCAGCTTCATTCGAGGGCTTTTCCTAAATTGCCATGCCCTAGACCAGTTAAATCAGAATCAGTGGAGGCCAGAGTGCTTTGAAATCTGCCCAGGCAAGTATGCAGTGTAGCCAGGGTGAGAGCCACTGAGGAGCAGCCAGGGGGTGGCTGACAGAAATGCCCTAGCCAGGAGAACAAGAGGACCCAGTCTCTAATTCCCTCCCTCTCCTACTTCAAAGCACTTTAGACTGTACTATGGCTTCAAAGGTATCATGAGCTCCTGGGGCTGTGACCGCCCTTCTTTGAGAACCTGCAGGACTTTGAAGTCCACTGTGAATTCCCACAACGGGGGAGAGTGGTCCTTGAGGGGAATCAAGGCCACAATTTGCCAAAATGATTTTCTTTCCATCTTCTTTCACAGGGAGTCTGAGGTGGGAAGATGAGCATCACCCCCATTTAAACTTTGCTCTTGGATCCATTAAATTGTGTTCTTTATTATAACTGAATTATTAGTGTCTTCATAAAAGTTAAAAATGATTGTTGATTTTCAGTCATTTATTAATGTATCCTTAAATGTTCTCTGCAGTCTTGTGAAAAATGCTGTTTGATGACATAGAAAATAGGGAAATCGAATTCACTGTCCATTAAATTTCTCCCATTCCAGTTGGACCTCTCAGGGAGACATGGTCTCTTTTAAACATATCTTAATTCAAATTAAGAATTTAACAGAGAAAAATTAAAAATAACAGCAGAAAATATAGATTCTGCTTTCAAATCTCCAGTTGTTTCACAAAGTAGCAATGTATGTCCAGCAAAGAGAAAGGGAATAGACGTCCTGCAGGTCCAGGATTAGTGTGGTAGTTGACCAGAGGTGCTCTGTACCATTCTTGTGAATCTTTCCAGGAGCAGATGATTGCACAGTTTGGCATTTTCATTTCATGATCTAGTGGATTCTAGACATTAATAAGTCAGAATTACTAGGAAGAGAGAAATGGATAATATTGCATTCCTATGAAGATATAAAAAGCTTATTTATCATATAATAACAGTATATATTTATGTATATATGCAAATTTGATGATTACTTGTACTGTTATGTCCTATGGATTTAGATTATCAGGGACCATTCCTCAGCAAAACTTAAGTCTCATCATAATAATCCTCAGAGCTTTTGGATTTTTTCACTTGGTTATTTTGATTAGAGATAAAATTATAGACAGTTCAGAAAGTAAAGAGCAAATTCCACCCATGCCAATTTTGATAATTTAAATCTATCCTGTGACTCTGCATTGTAGATAAGTTACATGATATTAAAATCATTTTTTAAGATTAAAGGAACATTATAAATACTCATAAATAGAATTAGTTATTTGGGGATATTTAAGTTTTCATTTGTGCTAAAAGGTTCTTTATTTAAAAAAAAAAACAAATTCTAATCTGAACAACAATTTTTCTCAGGTCAAAAAGGGAACGGTCATCCCTGCAAAGCAAAAAAATATGCAGACACTGACTTTGTAAGAAATAGCAATAGCCTTCATATTTCCTATAATGAGGTATTCTAGGAAAGATGTTAATTTTTAAGTTATTTTTCTTTTTAGTAGGTTGACAGGACTTGCATGACCCTCCATATGTCAAAAGCTTTAGGAGTGAACAAAAATGCTTCCATGTGCATTATGAAAGAAAAGTCAATCAGTGATACTTGTAAAAATATAATGAGGAAGAATTTATTCTGGTTGCATCAGATAAGAATTACAGCAAGGGGTCTTCCAATAGAGGAGGGAAATTGGACTGAGCTTTGAATTCACCATGGGCATGTGGGGTTTATAGCCAAAGCACAGGGTGGGACTCAGTGTAGGAAAACGTATAAAGAAAAAACCTTTGGGGCAAGGGGGACTCTGTCCAAACTGACCTAAAAATACCTCGGAATTAGACCAGAAACACCACAACTGCTAGAAGAAAACATAGGGTCAGTACTCCAATCTATCAGTGCAGGCACTGACTTTCTTCAAGTTAAAAAGCTTTTGCATAAGAAGTGAAACAATTTAGAGTGTGGAGAGAGAGCCCACAGAATGGGAGAAAACTTTTGCCTTCTAATCCTCTGACAGAGGATTAATATCCAGAATATGTAGGAAACCCAGAAAAACTTAACACCCAAAATAACCAAAAACCCAATCAATAAATGGGCAAAGGAACTAAACACACATTTTGGAAAAGAAGTAATAAAAAGAGTCCACAAATAATGGGGAAATTCTCAATGTCCCCAGTAATCAGGAAAATGCAAATTAAAACTATGTAGAGATTTTGTCTCATCTAGTCAGAATGGCAATTGTCAAGAATAAGTTAGACTCCATGTATGCATAATGTGTCAAAATACACTGTCATGTATATATAAAAAATGAATAAAAAATTTAAAAAAAGAATATAGATAATGATAAACACTAGCAAGGATGTGGATAAAAAAGGTACACTCACACATTGTTGTTGGGACTGCAAATTAGCACAAACACTTTGGAAAGTAGTATTGAGATGCCTCAAATGACAAGGAATGGCATCACCATATGACCCAGATTTTCAACTCCTTTGCATTTATCCATAGCAGTTGAAATCAGCCCACTATAGTGATACAGCCATGTTGATGTTTATAGTAGCACAATTCACAATAGCCCACATGCCTATCAGCAGATGCATGAGTAAAGAAAATGTGGTATATATGCACAATAGAATTTCACTCAGCCATTATGGGGAATGAGATTATGGCTTTTGCTGGAGAACATCTTGCTAAGTGAAATAGACCAGACTTAGAAAGTCAAGGGTTGAGTGTTTTTTCATACGCTGAATATAGAAGGAAAAAAAGAAATAAAAAATGGGAGGAGGGAATCCCATGAAAATAGACATGAGATCAGTAGAGTAGGAGACAGGGATTAATGAGGAGGGAGGAAGGAGGGGAAAAGGGAGGAAATGGGGAATAAAATTGATCAGATTATGCTATGTGCATATGTAAATATACACAGTGAATTGCACTTACGTGTATATGTATAAAGCAACAATAAAAAAGCAATAAATAAATACAGGGAAGACCAGTAGAGAGATGAAGGGGAGGGAAAGAGGAAGTACTGGGATCACAGTGGAGCAAATTATGTTCCATGCATGTATGAATGTGTCAAAACAAACCCCACTATTATGCACTGCTATAATATACAAGTAACAACATTTTTAAAGAACATATGTGAGAGAGGACTGGACTTGAACTAAACTTCAGCCAAACTGGGAACTTAGCTGAGACTTTGGCTGGATTTCTACTTTTGGTTAAGCATTCATAGTACCTAGATGTAGGAGCAGAATGGTGAAGAGCTCATTATCTAAAAATGGAAGTTCTTATATACCTGCTGGTTTATGGCAATGGTTCTACTCTAGAAGATTGGATACACAGTCTCTTGAATGTTTGAGGAAACATTTATGAGAGGTGGATTCCCACAGCTATGTGGCAAGGGGCAGGGAGCCTCCAGCTTCACTGCCTGCCTTATCCAGGATCTTGTTAAACACAGAGGACTAGCAGGTCAGAATGGAGCCCTGAGTGGAGGCTTTTAACAAGCCCAGGGGATTTTAATGAGACTTGTTCAGAGACCACAATTTGAATAGCAAGTGTCACTCAGTAAAAGCTGACAGTCCAGCTGAGCTGCCTCCCCCCGGGGGGTGTAACTTGGGACATCCTGAATGGGCTGTTGAATACTTTAATCCTGAGTTCTTCACCTGCAAATAACAGTAGTATTGCTCACTACTCGGGTATTGTTTTGAGAATCAATGAGATATTATGTCAAGTCAAAAACAGAGACTTTGAAAACAAGGACCACATTAATCTATTCTAAAATCCTTCTTTGGCTTTGAAAAAACCTAATTTACTATCAAGAAAAGATGTTGGAAGTAAGACCACATTATTTACTCATATATGTCTTTATTTCCCCCATAATAATATAAAGGAAACACATTACATTTTCCAAGTGCTAGCCAGATTCTCTGTACGTTCATTACCATACTAAATCATTGACAGACAGAGGTCCTCCTTTGGTTTCACTGGCCTCGGTGGCTTTATTTCTAAGAGAGCTATTTTCACGAGATGTTATGGCATTTTGCCCAGTGTCTCTTATGCTGTTTGATGACATTTCATACGCCTAGTGAAAAAATTTTATTTTTTCCTTTTGGATGTGTTTTTCTCATAATCAAAGCTCCCTGTAAAAATGAAGGCAAATTTTATTTTAATGTGGAAATATATTCCAGCTTGAGAATGAACCGATGCCACATTTTTTCCCATGGAATGGAAGCACAATGTCATCGGGCTCTTGTGTTTTCACAGATGTTATTTTCTTTTTGCCTGGATGTGAACTCTCCCAACCATATTTTGGATCTATGTGTAGGTTCAAGTTGAAAATAAAAGCCAGGGAGAATATTGTGGCCACTGAAATTTTCAGCTGCTAAAATTTTTACATTAAGTAATTTTGCCCACCCATAAATATTTAGAACAAGTCTGTGTTGAATGGTCCTGCTGACCTCCTGATGGGCTGTCTCTGCTTCCTGTATCCTGAGGGTGGGGACAGAGCAATGGTCTCTTTAAATAATCACGGGTTGTTTAGATACACTTTGTGTCTTCTAATGATTCATAGCCCTGGTGGCAGCTTTTGAATTACTGACAAATTCAACACTTAGTAACATAATCTTTTAAAAACATGTGTTTTGTTTTGTTTTTTTACTACTTAGAAATGTTCATTATAAAACTGTACACAATTGGGCTGGGATTGTGGCTCAGTGGTGGAGTGCTTACTTAGCATGTGTGAAGCACTGGGTTCCATCCCCAGAACCACATGTAAAACTAAATAGTTATTATAAAAAATCCACTTAAAAAAATAAACTATATTCCAGTAGATGTCCATTTTCCCATTATGTAAATAAAAATAACTGATCTTTATCTTTTTTAAAAAATTTTTTAGTTGTTGATGGACCTTTATATTATTCATTTATATGTGGTGCTGAGAATCAAACCCAGTGCCTGACCCATGCTAGGTAAGTACTCTACCACTGAGCCACAACCCCAGCCCCTGATCTTAATCTTTAAAAAAACAGAGAGCAAAACAAAAGTATATAGTCATCCTTTGACTATTTTTGCTAAATCTATATATTGGAGTCAGTCTATAAAAAGCATAAATACATATGTTTAAATATAGCTTTGCCCCAAGCATTTTCTATTATGGGTCATCTATTATGGGTCACATACATGACCCAAAATAGAAATGGGGAAAAAAAAGGAAAGTGGGAAGCAAAAAGATACAGAGCCAGAATAAGGTGACCAATTGTCTTGCCTTCTTTTTTTGTTTTGCTTTGTTTTGTTTTTGACTTTATTTTTCCAGACTGCATTTTGATTCATTGTACACAAATGGGGTACAACTTTTCGTTTCTGTGGTTGTGCACCATGTGGATCCATACCATTTGTCCAATCATACATGTGCATAGGGTAATGAGGTCTGTCTCATTCCACCATCGAGACTGAAAAATGTCCTGAAGCACAGAAGCTGATGACACCAGGACCCTTGGTTATCCCAGATGGGTTCAAATACCTGCTCCACATTTTACTAGCCTTGTGATCTTTTGCAAAGGAACTCTACAGGGCCTTAGTTATCTTATCTGTATAGAAGGTGACAATAACTACCCTTGGGATTGAGGATTCTAGAGATAATGAGGGGACACGGCACAGGCTGTGGCACCCAGTGAGAAAGCAGTGAAAAGGTGCAGAGCCAGGCACCACCGGGCTCTTTATCAGGCTCCACTGGGCACTTTATACTCCGTCTTCAGCAAGCCTGTGCCAGTGCCATGTGCAGGGCTCCTTGCCACCTCCTCCAAGGGATCATCGGTCCCCAGGAATTCGTCCAGGCACACTGAAGAGCTTGGTCCTGCCCCTAAGTGCTCTAGTTCCAACCTCACAACGGTGTCACTCTCTGGCTTAATGCATGAGTACCTGTTCTCCTCATTACCTTCAGATGAAGACAGAGTGGTTGGTCCTGTCATCATCTGGATCCCCTCCTCAAAGAGCAGCTGCCTTTGGGGATCATGTAGAAAGTCACAGATTTTGTCAGTTTTGCACAACTAGAGTTTAAGTTTGGGTGACAGATTCCAAATGAGCAGGCAGACATCTGCTCCTTGACATCCCGTGGCCAAGTGACTCGTTGACGGACCCTTATTGTCTTAATGGGCTCTTGCCTTCATGTTTCCGTAATGCTTTCTCTCGTCCTGAATAGAGACACTTTGCAGTGATTTATCTGTGGATCTCAAGAAATTAGACCTTCATTACTTTATTCAAGAACCATAGAAGCCAATGGCATGCTTTGAGTCATATGCTGTAATGCTGTAAGCTCAGAAGCCAGGGCCTGGGAGCCTCTTCCAGCCCTTGACTGTCCATGGGTGTTTGTTTTCTTTTCAGTGAATCTCCTCTGGGCTCTTACTCATGTTAGTCGCATCCTCAATTTATTCTGTGGTCTAAACACTAACCACTAAAGACAGCCTGTGGCCATTGTCTGCCGAACTGTGCAGAACAATCTACTAAATAGAATGCTGTTATTTTAAGAAGTCAAGGCCAATAATTCTGCTGGCATTTTTTCACACTGTTCATGTTGCCAGGACTCTGGGCATTGTTGGGTGTAAGCTGTCGTGATAGCTCATGCCAAACTCTCCTGGCCTTTTCTATCACTGGCCAATTTTTAATCCACTCTCTAATGCTGATGTAGATGTTCTCTTTGTTTTCCTTCTTTGACACAAAGTGAGAAGCTTCCAGAGCCCAAAATTAAGGCAGCAAATGACTTGCATCACTTATTTCAGTTCCACAGATGATGAATATTTTTATAAAGTATAAATCATTTAACTTTAGTCATACTATTTCCTTCACTTCCAAAATTACATAAATAAATAAAAGTTAAATAAACTCTTAGGATCCTTCAATGAGGGGGGGAAAGCACACCATTTCTTTTTCTTGATTCTATACTTGCTATGTCATTCATAAGCTTTTCTGACCCTATTATAACCCCAGGTCTTTGTTACAGTGTGTTCATTTTTAAAATATGATTCAACCATTAGAGATAGGCTAGCACTTCAAATATCTGGCAGCTGCCTTCCATCGATTTTGCAATTTCTTCTAGGTTTATACAAAATTAATTAGGTCGTTTGCTTTTTAGATATATTGTAGTCAAGCCAACCACGGCCATCTACCAGGGTCAAGGGCAAGGAGAACGGTGGAACGGAACAGACACAATCAATGTTAGTGGTGAAATCAAGATGGTGAGCACACAATTGTTCACTACAGAATACTTTGAGAATTTTATGTGAGAAATTTTTTAACAAAATTTGGGGAGAAATTGGGCTTACGGTGGTAGTTACCAGAGTTAGTGTGTAAGAAGAGTATTGCTTAAAAATAAAATGAATGTACTTTTGTCAGAACAATTTAATTCATCAGTTCTCACCTTTACTCATGCTCAAATTTTTGCTTTCCTAATATGACAACAGCCAAATGAATGCAGAGTTCAGCGGCTCATTGTTGTACATTTTAAAGGGCCTTGGAAAAACAGTTTGAGGCTGCTATAGTTTTACCATGGGGTGCTCCTTGAAGGTCCGTGTGCAAAGGCTGGGTCTCCAGCATGCTGCTATGGAAGGTGATGGAACTTTAATGTTTATTAACTGTTTTCTTTCATATCTACCTTATTCATTCCTCTATCCATAATTCAATCCACTACAAATACAGTTTTAATGAGTTGAATCATCCAGTTTTACACCCGCAGAAGTTAGGAAGCAATGTATTCAGAGAAGGAACCTGTACCTGTCTAGGGTCCCTGCTAGTTCCTAATAGCTTAGAACCTTAGAGAGGTTAGACAGACATGTCACTGAAGTGACAAGCACAGAGGAGAAGGGAGCTTGACACTCAGAGCACAGAAGCTGTTGTGTTTAAAACAGGAGTAGTCAGTTCATGCCACATCTACTTCACATCCCATTCTGTGCACAGGGCAGATTGTCCATCCAGCCGCAAGGTTCAGGAAGCCTAGAGAATCCTTCTCAACTCGGCACTCCAGCCAGGCACTACCACTGGACAGGAGCTGCCAGACCCTAAAAACTCTCTGCTGTCCATGATAGAATAAAACCCTTCCCTACATACCCCAGCAACTCCAAGAACACATAGTTGATACAGATAGCAACGTACCTGATTATGAATGAATCATAAAACCCGTGGGTAGAGTCTCTGTTCCCCCAGTTTTTGCAAATTTAAATATTCCCCATTTCCTTTGCTAGAATGAAGGTGTGTGTGGTGGGGGAGAGAGAGAGAGGGAGAAAGAGAGAGAGAGAGAGAGAGAGGAAAGAGCACTGAAGTTTGCTTTACAATTCTAAACATCTGAGAAGGTTTTTCAGCTTGGGTTTGACAGGGATAGTGGTAAGGAAGTTCTCAGAGTCTTTGGTCTCACACTAAAGGAAAGAGCAACCCAGGTTAGCATGTAATGCACACAGGTCTTGCAGTACCTAGTTTGAGTACTCAGGTGTCAAAGGACATAGAATGGAATAATGTGTTGGAAACAGAACCAGGGCAGGTGCAAAATTTCCTGTAAGAGCCTGAAGTGTTGGTGGGATGAGTACCATATACATCTATATCTATATCTATACCTTTATCTATATACTGATACCTCTATCTGTCTGTCTTTCTGTCTGTCTATCTGTCTGTCTATCTATCTATCTATCTATCTATCTATCTATCTACTGTCTAGCTATCCATCTAACCCTACATTTTATGAATATTGGATTTTACTGTCATAAACATGATTTGGCTTTTATCATTTTGCATGAAATCAAGACTGATTTAAATGTAAGACTCTGTAGTCTACAGACTTCTCACTGTTAAATGTAGGGCAGTCATCATGGGATAGCCTGAGCAATAATGATGTGATTCAGAGAGAAGACAGAGGGGTTTAATATAATTTTTGAAAGGCTACCAGGAAAATAAAAAAGTTATCTTTTAAAAAATGTTCTAGCATATTCATATGGAATTTCATTTATCGAGAAGATTCTTGGAAGTGAACTACATACCTCATTCTCCAACAAATCATAAATATGACATGTCTTACATGCAGAGTAATGTATTTCGTAGCATGTCAACTTTTGGAATGAAGTGAAAATATCGCTTTCCATTCTTCTTAATTGTAATTAAATAAATTGATTTGCCTTTTGAGGCCTGCTGGCGATATGGCCAGACATGGGTGAATGGAGATGAAAAAGGGCAGGGAAGTCTGTTTCTATAGCTGGACCACTGCACACAGAGGGTTTCCCTTTCTTCTCATTCAAAGATGCCCAAGGCCACCAGGAATATTGCACTACCAAACAGCACTCTTTAAGAAGTTGACTGTGTCAGGTTCAGAAGCACCTAATGTACCCAACACTGTCCACAAATATTTCTGGTTGTTTCCACTCTGTTTATGGTAAAACTAAAACTGCCACATCTTAAAGGTAAGCCTCACAGGCAGATGGTATTTGAGATAGCTGCCATCATGAGGCATTTTCCACCCTTGGAGTGGTCTGTAGCCGCACAGGGCAGCTTGGATACACTGTACACACTGATCACCTGGGTAAGGTGATGATGTAGCTAGACATTCGAAGAAGCACCTAGGATAACAGTCAGACAGGGTGGAGAACAAGCTTAGGTAGATGGAGCATCAGCTGGAGCCAGGTCCTGAAGGGTCAAAGTGGTCATGCAAGAGCAAAGGATGGAAAAGCTTGAAACAGTGAAAAAATTTTTGCCAAGGTCTAAAATGCAAATGCAGGCTATTTCTCCAGATGCTCTGGAGACTCTGTCCCCATTGTGACAACACTTTGGATGAAAGCTTTGCCATCAGGCTGCTGCAAGAAAAGATTGATAATTGTGCATTCCTAGAATTACACGTCAGTTTTAGGGACATTTGAGGAGAGTTGACATGCTTTTGGCAGCGTAGCAGACCAAAGAGTTGTCAAAGATACCAGCCTTGGAAAGGATGTTCTAAGCACATTAAGAATGAGTGTGGGGAGGGAAGAGGAGTGATCATGAACTGAAATCGATTTCCATGCATGTCTCAATCTGTCAGGATGAACCAAACTACTATGCATAATCATGAGGGTCTAATTTAAGGAACAAAAATAGAATGAGTGTTCAGTGAAGGAGTATATATTTGTGCATGTGTGTGCATATAGGAGTTTGTGTCTTTGTGTGTGAACCAGGGCAGTGCATCATTCTTTCCAGACCCAATATCTGGTAGGCACTATGCAGATTTACTGGTTATAAATCTGATCCAGTGCCAGTTTAGTTAAGCAATTTGTATTCTGTCCTTTTTAATTAGCTGGTGTAGCTTGCATAAGAGACTAATTTTAAGTTACTGTGAATGCCAGTGCCACCATGCTCAAGTTTAAAAAAGAGACAAGAGGGATAGTGGTACGCAATGTCCTCTTCTGAACTTCTCAACTAAGTAGGCAGTGATGCTCATGATCCATTTGGGAGCCAGTTATCTGTGATGCTCCAAATAAAGATGGTAGGAAGTTCTCATTTCAGAAGACTGGCAAAACATGAGAGATTGTTTGAGATGCTACACAAAACAACACTTAATATGGAAGGTGAGTTAAAAAATGACATTAGAAATTAGAATGAGCATACTTTGTTTTAATGATCAGTTCTTTGTTCATGATTCAACCTAAAAATTTTTGTGTGGGTATGTGTGTGGAATTTCCACCCCCCAAAATAAATCCACATGAGGAACTCATGTTTGTATATTTTCTTGAAAGGTGCTCTATCTATGGGAGCAAAGAAGAGGTTCACGTTGTTTGGGGAGAAGCACTCAAGTCCTTGGCACTTGCCTATGGTTGCCACTTTCTCTAGATTCATGACTATGATTTCTGAATTGATTTCTAAGCCACTGGTCCTGTCTCAGATATGAGCTGAAGAGAGCTCTTTGGCTGGGCTGTACTGGAACATGGTGTCCTCTCATGCATGTTCCAGTGAATCCATCTGACCTAGGACTCTGGTATGTCAGGGATTCCCAGCTGTCCCTGGAGCACTGCTCTCTCTGTGACTGCACTCTGACCTTTGACACCATTCTCAGGCAGCTGACCCTCACCCATTCACACCCATTTCCTCCCTTCCTCTGGTTACAGGCACACACAGGGAACCCGATATTTTAGGTAATGATTTCTAAATTTTCTTTATAAAGTAGAATAAACATTATGTGCAAACAGTTCACACCTGTGTAGCATACATGGCTCATACATAATTCCACGTATTTTTCTAGGGATGCCTGGGAAGATGGGTTTGTTTGTTGCAGGGCTGGGGGAATGATTATGATTCAGGCCTTGTATATTTTTCAAGTTGTATCTCTGCTGGTGTGTCGGTTCCTGTGAGGGAGATGACCCTGTCTCCCACGTTTGTCAACGAGGCCCCAGCACAGGGTCCTGAACAAGCATGGTGGGGTATCGCAACCCTGTTGTGAGTGAATGCAGGACAAACACAGGACCAGCCGGGGCCCGTCCCTCAGGTGGGGTAGAGGGAGCAGTTAAAACCAATTCCCTGAACATCTTAGTGAAGCTTCATGGACCTATGAGACAGGTGTTCTGGCAGCTGTGGGCTACTATTGGTGGAGGGAAGGTGGGAATAAGGGAGATTTTTCACATGAGGTTCTCTAGCCAATCACTTAGACCTCAGACAGAGTCCTGCATCTCCAAAGTTGCAGTAATGTTAGGACATCTCCATTTGCTCTAAATAAATATTAACTTTTGTATCAAATTTTGTATTCATAATTTTGCCCTTTTGAAAGAGTTTCCGGAAATTGTTCAAGTTTTCGTCTCTGTCAAGCAAGACTCAGTGCCCCGTTGAGGCCAGTTAGTGATTTTCTGGAGGCTCTGCTTTGAATGTTGCTGTATTCTCTCTTTCTGCTTCCCTGGAGCTAGTTCCTGACCTCATGCCTCCCTTCTTTTGTCCATTCCCTATTCCTGCCTTCCACCTGTCTAACAATGTTGCCAAGGAGCCCAATAATTTGGATTTTCACCACAGCCTGCAGCAAAACTCGCCTTTCCACCAAAAAAACATCATAGTCAGGATGCACTGACTATCCATCCTTGTTCCCCCAGCTTTATGGAAGCTGTTGGGATCTCTGAGGGCCTCAGAGTCACTTGTTCCACTTCTTGGAAGGCAAAAGGTCAGACTTTTCCTGCTTCCACATATTCAGCAACGTATGAGCATATGACAGATAAATGTCAGTTGAAACTAAGATTTTTTTAAAGAATACATTTTTGAAGAAGTGACAAACACCTGGAGAGAGAGGAGACTCATTCCTGGGGATGGGGATGACTATGACATCAAAGCCCCAGAGCATTAGGGAGAGGAGGGGCCGAGACAGGTGGGGCAGGCAGGGCTGCGTGGCAGCTCAGGGCTGAATAGACCAGCACTTGGTGGCCTTTGCCTCATTCCCCAAAGCCTGGGTCTCTCTTTCCTCACTCCTTTCCCAGCCCCATTTTTCAGACTTCCTCTAATTTCTGTAGACTATCAGATATCACCTAACCAATGCTCACAGAATTAATTCCTGTCGTGCTCAAATCCAAGAACCTGAACAATATACTTGTTTGACATCTCAGAGAACTATCCAATTATCTCTCATTTTATAAAAGGGGATTATGAGGTGGCTATAAAAGTTTAAGAAAATTATCCATTTTTCAGAACTCTCTCTGGATCTGGTGATCCAGTGATTTCAAATCTGTGTCCCTTCTCTCTAGACAAACCCAAGTAGCAAATCAACTTCAGAATCAATCATTTCTGGAGTGAGGGAGCTGTTTTATAGAACAGAACCAGGTGTACTATGAATACAGGCTGAAGAGCCTTGCTTTTTAAAATTCTGGATGTATTTTCTATCCTTTGTACCAACACTTATTGAGACAAAACAGAAATACTGGTCACTGGCTATAGTAAGAGCAACAAAATGTAAGTGTTGTTTCCCAAAATCTTTTTCAGTTTGTCTCTATTCTTCTTATTCCCATCACTTGATTGTCCCTCTATTCCCAGGATTTGAGAGGTGGTAATACAATTGACAAAATCGGGCAGCTGATTACATTTGGGGGATGGGAAGCAAGGTAGAGGATGGCACTAGTGTCCAATATTGGGAGGAAATGGACCATCCATCACCCACACAGATACATACACATCACCCCCACACCTGCACCCGAACACACCCCATCACAGCCCAAAACCAGAAATGTGTGCAAGACAATTTTAGGAGAGATGATTTAGGGGAGGAGAACCCCCTACACTTAGAGATGGAGATAAAGGAGTTTAAGTTGGGCATGGAGACACCAGACACATGGTCAAGGTGGCCCCTCAGAAATCAGAGGGGAGAGAAAACAGAATCTGAGTCATGAGAGTGGCACAGCATGGATGCTCAGGGGCATGTTCTAAGAAGTAAGTGGGTAAACTGAGTCTCTCCCAGTGGGAATCCAAAGACTCAAAATACAAGATTTGGAAGGAAGAGAGTACTGCTGGTGTTAGCAACAAGCTTCTCTGGGCATAGAAAAAGAAGATTCAAGCTAGTTGAGAAATAGGTGGGGAAGGGGCTCCAAAGGATAAGAATGAATGCTAATATTCTTCAACAGCTCTGCCATAGTCATGGCAGGGGCGGGCTGGGGATGGTGTGTTTAGTGAAATGGACACGGCTGAAGAAAGTCTGCAAATAAGGCTGCTCAACTCTACAGAACCCAGGAGTTGGCCCTTTTTGTTAAAATAGTCCTAAATATTCTGATGAGAAAAATCAAAGAGATAATGGGCTGGATGCCTGCCTGCCTTGCTCATTGCACGTAATTTTGGTGCTGTTTCAAATTGCATCTTAATAACATGTCATCACAGGAGAAACCACCATACACCCACTAGGAAGGCTATAACAATTCCAAAAACATCTGACATGGTAAGTATTGGGGAAAATGAAGAGAGAGTGAAACTCTCACACACTGATGATGAGAATGTAAGATCGTGGCTCCACCCAAATGCACCTTAGCAGATGAATGGAAAAAAAAATGTGTTATATCCATGCAATGTGTTATATCCTTGTGCTCAGTCACAAAATGGGATCCAGCACTTTATCCTTGCTACAGTGTGGATGAACATTGAAAGCACCATGCTAAATGAAGGAATCCAGGACAAACTGAGCCACACATGATTCCCTTGAAATGGAACTTCCAGAACTGGCAAACCTACAGAGACAGAAAGACAGTCTCAGCTGTCAGGGTCTGTGTTGAGAGGCATGAGGTATGCCAGCTGGGTACTGGGCATCCTTCTAGAGTGAGGAAGATGCTCTGGAACTAGAGAGTGGAGGTGATTGTGCAGTTCTGTGAATGCTACTGGATCGTTCACTTTAAATAGCTCAAAAGTGAATTGCTATGTGAATTTTATAAAAAATCATTTTGTTGATTTTTAAAATTATTTTGAGCATTAATGTTTTGAGATTACCTAATAAAGGGCATGCTTTTTAGTCCGACTTAAAAACTGTGAACAAGCCGGGCGTGGAGGCGCATGCCGGTGATCCAAGCGATTTGGGAGGCTGAGTCAGGAGGATCGCGAGTTCAAAGCCAGCCTCAGCAACTTAACGAGGCCCTAAGCAACTCAGTGAGACCCTGTCTCTAAATAAAATACAAAATAGGGCTGGGGATGTGGCTCAGTGGCTGAGTGTCCCTGAGTCCAATCCCCGGCTCAAAAAAAAAAAAAAAAAAAAAAACTGTGAGCAGATTTTCAAACTATCTCTATTGGAGTAAGAGATGTCAATCTGACAAATTTATAAATTATCTACATGATTTTTAAATTACTCTTCAAAAAATATGATATAGTTACAAGCTCGTATTTGGAAACAAGGGAATGGTGGGTATTTTAAATTAGAAAAGCAAGTTTCTAGAGGGTTTTTGTTTGTTTTTTGCTTTTTGTTTTTAATATTGCAAGAACCAGAGGCTAAAGACCCTGCTATCAGAGAATCAGTGAGGTCATGTGCCTCTAAATATTATATTCCCAAATTAAAAACAAAGACTGATGGTTCAAGCTGCTGATCAGGACCAGCATTCCTATATTTTCCACCTGTAAATTTATATTCTGAGTTTTTGAAAAGAGCAAAGG
Organism: Glaucomys volans; assembly: GCA_020662805.1. Classification (NCBI taxonomy): domain Eukaryota; kingdom Metazoa; phylum Chordata; class Mammalia; order Rodentia; family Sciuridae; genus Glaucomys; species Glaucomys volans. The sequence goes on from JAJEJO010001758.1 coordinate 87,574, forward strand.
CATCTGAATATCTTTTTGAGCCCACAGAGCAGTCACCTCCACCCTGTGCAATTGAGGAATGTCGGGCTGTCCTCACCCAGGACACACTCACCATTAGAAAATGGGTTTGATTTCTCATCTCTTCCAGAATCCACTAATGAAGTGCAACTCTTGCTGGAGATGGCAGAGCCTGAAACCCTGTAAGCACCAGCTAGATAAGACCAGGGGGGATCAGAGTTCCACAACCCAGGGACCAGGCTGAACCTGCCCACTTCGGGGCTGCATGCGTAACAGGATGTGGATGTGAGAACCTCAGCACCTCTCCACACATTCATCCAGTAGCCAATCTGGGGTGGCTTGAACATGTCAGTCCCCTAGCTCATTCCCTCCTCCTCCCTGAGGCATGCCTGTTACTTCACTCTCAATGCTAGAGTCTGGAAAAAGGACAGCAAGCTTTAAGAAGGGCAGTGTTCTTAAAGCCCAGGGCTATGGTGTGTTTACTCCTACCTCTGGGTTTCCTTCCTCTCTCATTTTGGAGAGCGCACATCTTGAGTGACCTGTACTTGATGCACCCTGAAGCACCCCTCCTTGGGCATGGGTTCATCTTGTTTCAGGAATTGGCGTGGGAGGCATAGTTGATACTGCCGCAGAGGTTTGGATTTCAACAAATCATCTGAGCTATCCAAGTTCAGCGCCAGGGAATATGGAGAACATAACATAGTGTGCAGCTGACGCAAGTTACTCGCTCAGAAGAAAGCGCGGCACCCCCGGGGCTGTGCCTTGCCACTTCTGTGGAAAACATTCTCCAGAGCTCTTTGGAAGAGGATGACTCACGTCCAGGGGTATTTTTAGGAATCTGTTAACTCACATTTAGCTTAGAGATGCAAGATCCAATTCAAGAGGAGCTCTGAGCCCGTTACACACAAGCTGTTTTGAACGTTGTAATTGTACCACGGTATCTTGGTCTGTGGATTGAGTCATCTTCCAGTTAAGCCGAAGAAGAAAACAGAAAAAGCTGTTGCTACAACAGAGCATTTGATAAGATGTTTAAGAAATCAAAGGCAGTAACAGCACAGCGTCATGTTTATCTTTATAGGGGAGAGAACCTGCTGGTTCAAAGTTCATCTTGCAATAGGTGGTTAAAATTTGAATAGTCACTCCTAGACACACTTCCGGATCCTTTTAAAATATCAGCACTGGTATTAGAGACAATTATAATCAAAGAAGTTAAAATGCCTGTTAAACAAGGCACTTCAGAGAGTGTTCACAAACTTGCATCTCACCCTTCAGACCCTGGAGAAAGGGGCAAATTGAGGTGGCAGATGCTGCTTGGGAAAGCTGCGAAAGCAGCATGAATCTCCCAAATGTGTTTGTGTGTGTGTCTGAGTGTGTTTGTTCACATGTATGTGCATATGTGTATGTGTGTGGTGTGTGTAAGTATATGTGTTTATTTGTGTGTATATATGTGCATACTTGCATATATGTCTGCATGTATGTCTGCATGTGTTTGTAAGCGTGTGTATTTGTGTATGTGCCTTTATTTGTGTACTTGTGTATTTCATTTTATTTTTTTAGAGAAAGGGTCTCACTGAGTTGCTTGGTGCCTTGCTTTTGCTGAGGCTGGCTTTGAACTCCTGATCATCCTGCCTCAACCTCCAGAGCTGCTGGGGTTACAGGCGTGAGCCACCACACCCGATTATTTTTGTGTGTAGCTAAGTATCAGTTCTGGTTAAGCACTAATCAGTCTACCACCAGCCAGTGAGTAAATGAACAGCATGCAGAGTTTTCAAACCTGAGAAATATAATCTGTTTCAGTGGCAGGAAAAATAAATAAATCTGACATCAAATGCCCAGAGAGTAATGGTTTAGTATGGTTTGGGCTTGGTGGCAAGAATTTCTCATCCTCCGGTAGTGATCCAAAGCCAAATAAAACAAGCAAGTTAATGTTTGAAAAGGAAGGAAAAGAGAGATGCCAGGGGAGTGGGAAGAGGGGAGAAGTAGGTGGAGATAGTGACAGAGACAGAAAGAAAGCCAATTCCTGAGGAATGCAACACCCTTTCTTCCCCATTGCTGTTTCTCCCCCACATGCCTGTGTTCCCTGCTCCTGGCTGATGTTCAAATGATTTTTCATTGTTGAAAGCCTGGATCACACATTCTCTAGGTCTTCTTTCCAGGGCCCGTGAGTCCCTGTTGACTGATCCTGTACCCGCCTTGGCCTGGGTTCAGTCCACTTCATGAGCTTGAGAGGCAGTTCTCTCAGCAGAGCCATGAGGGTTCAGAGCTCTCCTCGTGCATTTCCCAACCTTTCCTCTTCACCACCACGATTAGGAAAACAGATGGTGCCTTTCCACTCCAGTAGGGAGCTACGGCAAACATTTTTAGAGAGTCAATTGGAAAGTTGATGTTTGCTTTTAAATATACAAAAGAGAGCTGATCCAGCTCAGTTGAGAAAGAAAACCAGATTTCAAATTGTATCCTGAATTCCAACCACTAGAAAGTAGCCCTTGCTAAAAAAAAAGAGAGAAGGAAAACACTTCATAGGATTCCTACATTGAGACAGTGACCACGTTTTTCAGATTTCAGTTAGGGTGAAAAGCAAGAATAAAGTTTCTCTTGATGGTACTTAAGGTCTGGCCACAATGAAGCATGATTAATCAATTCTTGCAAAATCTGGATAGAATTAGGATTTGTTGTAAACATGGACATCTCTGTGTTTGTGGATCTGTTTCCATGGAGAAGCACCACTGCTTTGTGTCCAGTAGGCTGCAGGTCCTCCAGCAGCTAGACAAGACCTCTGTTTTCAAGGAAATGCTCTTTGTTCATTTAAATATTTAAATATCCCAGCAGGATGTGATGAAAGTGTCATTAATGTGGACCATTGAATATTGAAGTCTTGGTTGCCTCTGAATTCATTAGAAAAGTAAGATTATCAATCCTTCACCTGCAATGTGCACCAGGAAAGTAAATAAATAGCAAAGAACTTTTCTGAAAGGGTACAAGTCTTTTAGACATAAATGTTGTGCCTAAAGTGTTCCAGAACATTCCACTGGGTCTCAATAACTATTATTGAATCAATAAACAAATAGTATTAAATCCTAGTGAATCTAATAATATGTCAGCTATAAAATTTAAGTAAGCTAACTAAATGACTTAACCTGGTAAATAGAATTTAACATTCTTTGTTTTCATAATAAAAATTGTGTCTGCCAAACAAATGACAATGTTATTTTAACATGATTGGTATTGAATATCTCCTGCTGACAGTGAATGGTCATTGAATTCATTTCTTAAAGTCACTCCTTTCTATAGAATCAAACACATTATCTGCATAAATGAAGATACTTAGCTTCTCATACATTCATGAATGGCACTTCTAATAGGTGAATGCAGTATTGAAAATGTGTGTGTTCAAAGAGTATGACTGTACTCACCTGTACTCTCCTTTCAAAAGGTTGAATAACAGTTATTAACCAGCTCACTGATCTCACTGATTTCCTGCAATGCAGTCCTTTTTTTTTTTTTTTTTCACACCAGGGATTGAACCCAGGGGTACTTTACTACTGAGCCACATCCCCAGTCATTTTTATTTTTTATTTTAAGACAGGGTCTTGCTAAGTTGCTTAGGGCCTCTCTATGTTGCTGAGACTGCATTTGAACTTGCAATCCTCCTGCCTCAGCTTCCCAATTCACTGGGATTTCAGGCATGTACCACAGTGCCCAACAATCTACTCTTAATAGTCAAGATTCTTAAGCTTTTTATCATTTCCCCAAAACTTCTAGTGATTCATGATTGCTTGTTTTAATAATTTTAAGAAAGAGTTTGCAATAGAAATCAAATACTAAATTATGAATTACGAAAAGAAAGTTATAATCAATAAACTGAAAAATGTCTTGGATTTTTCACTAGCTAACTTGTATGAACTAATTCCATTTTTCCAGATTTTGTTTTTATTTGCAAGGAAGAGCTTGGAAGAGGCAAATTCTGATGATTATTTTTTGTTGTAAATATCGACGATTCTCAAGTGTCCAAGACCGAGGTCAATTGTAGAGACGTGATAAAACCAAGGGCTCTGGAGGATGCCATGGAATGTTTCTTCGCCTGCCTAAGTCAATGTTTCTGGTACTAAACACTAGATAGCTAGTCATCTCTTTCCTTCTCTTTATAGAAGAAGAAGGAGTCCTGATTTCTATGACTTCCTTGCAGTTACAGTGTTCATGTGAGAAATACGTAGCCAACATGATGTGACCTGAAGTGATGTAGACCACTTTTAGGTATAAATCTCTTTCTTTCAAAACCCCCATTGCCATCTCCTTCATCACTTCAATGCATAGGAACATGGTAGCCTTGGAGGCATGGAAGCTGATGGAACTGTAGATGTAGGATGCTGGGTCTTTGAGTCACTTCTGACTATCTTCTGTCTGGGCACACCTGTTTTTTCATTCTCTGAGTGAAAAATAGTCCTCTGTGTCTTTGGAGCAACAGATACATCTCAATTGTTTCTGAGTTTTCTTAGGGTTTTTTGTTTGCATTAAAGTGACAGCCAGCATTACCCTTGCTTTTACATTCTTTTTTCAAAGACATGCATGGCTTGATACCTATAAACATGACCTCAGGGGCTGGGATGTAGCTCAGTGATAGAGCACTTGCCTCACATGCTTAGGGCCCTAGGTTTGATTCCCAGCATTGCAATAATAAATAAATAAATAAATAAATAAATAAATAAATAAATAAAATTATTTCAAATTAGTAGCTAACAAGCATAGAAATCTATATGAGATTCAGACAATGCTGCTCAACTTGTTAGGCAATTTTAGCCTCTTTGGAGTTAAACGTTGTTAAGCCCTGTTTCAGGTCAAATTTGAAATAAATCTTTATTTGAATCTTGTGAAATGTGGGCCTGTCATTTAGACACCAAGTACATTATTGTCAAACATACATCTGTATGTCAATTTGTTCTACTAAATTTAAATTCACATATTCCTTCAGTTCATTGTTCAGAAAGCAGTCTTTGGCCTACGTCTTAGAGACAGAGACGAGGTATTGATTTATACCTCCCGTTTCTGTACCTTTGTCTGGCCAGACAGAATAATGAGAATGGATGTGAGGTCCTTTCTTTGCCAGAGGCTGAGACTGAGAGTCCCTGAGTCCACGTCACACCAGGCTAGCTGCTTGATTCTCTGAACTTTTCATGTTTCTTGCTGGTAGGATATGCATATAGAATTTCAAAGTGGAAAGGCCATAGGGAGGAGGACATTTTTACATCGACGGTCTGACAAGTACGTGTGTCTTTAGGTTCTCTACCCCAGGCTGTGCTCACAAATCTTGAATAGGAGAAGAAAGAGAAAAGCAAAAGGGTTTTCTCCTCCACTGTGGTTGGTGGAGTCTGACCCACATTACTATATTCCTATTTCTTCTTATCTTTCCTACTAAGTCGTTACTTTCTGCTTCAGCCAATGAAAGTTTTATAATGTCCCAGTGGGAAATGAGATTTCATAAGCCCTTGAATATTTGAAGACTAAGTTTCTCTAAGTGTTTGCTATGCAAATGAGTTCACAGAAGAGCAGAGAAATCTAGGTGGATCTGAGTGGAGAGATGATACCTCTTCTGAGGTGATGTGTCCACTTCCCTGGGTTAAAAAGGAAATTGTTTAGATGTTCACGTCTCTGGAGATGATTAAGGTCTAAAGGCAAGATTGGAATAGACCATGTGGATGAGGGGACAATGACCTGTTGATTCCTTGACATGAGATCTAGGAGTCACTTTGCGGTTGTCAACTCCTCCTCTGCCTACCATCAGGGCTCCACTTTGAGCCTCGTTTTCCACTTCTGCAGATGGAGTGTTTTGTGATAAATGAGTTGTGAGGCCTTTTCCCCATAGTATTTATCAAACCAACTGACTTATCATCTACTCAACTTATTTGTTGAGCACATTTGTGTTCATCGTTCCAAATTCCCTGAATGGTATTATTCATTTGAAATAAAGTTTCCTTTAAAAAAAGTTTACCAAACTATTTGGATCTTAATTTGGATAACTGAATTAGCCAATCAAAAGAAATTGAGTAATATAATTTGGTCAATATTTCATTGAGTCAGACTCCCTTCCAGGCAGCCCACCCATTGGCCTCAGTGGAAACATGTAGAAGGTAGGACCCTGGGCAGAGGGACAGAGGACAACTAATTTATTTTATTATTAAAGGTTTTTAACTGCTGTAATTTTATATTAAAATTGAAAAATGTCCTCTTATGGAAAATAGATTTTATGAGTTAGTTCTAGAACAGTATAAATTAATTACCAGTGGAAAAGAACAGTGTCTTAAGTAGAAGACAAGGAATAATGAGAAGGGAAATGGAAGTTAATTCAAAGTTTGGAGAAAAAAATGAGCATGAACTTAGTACCAGTAAATAACACAGGTTTATCTTATAGTTCTGGAGGTGAGAAGTCCAAAGTGAGTTTCATTTCACTGAAATCAAAGGACAGCAGGGCTGGAGTCTCCAAGGGAGCTTATGCTTTGACAAAGGCTTACTCACTGCCCAAAATTTTTGTCAGGTGCCTCTGAGTCCTTTTTGACTGGGCAGCTCCTTTGCTGTCCATTTTGTCCTCATTGAGTCCAGTTCCAGCAGTAATTCCACCACATCAATTTGATGAAAATGGCCCCCCAACCCAGGAATCTGACCAGTGTGGTTATCTTATTGTCCTGGTGTACCTTTAGCAATAATCCCGTCCCATCAGGTGACCTAGAATCTCTCAACCTTGGTGATTCCTGCTACTAATTCCCATTTACTCTGCTCCATGCTTAGAAATCCCTGCTTGTCCTTGTTGAATTCAAAATCCATTCCAGTCCCTCTCTGCTCCATTCTAAGAGTCCATTTTCAAGGTCTCTGTGAATAAAGTCTGTTTTACCAACTTTACCAAGAGTTAGGATTTTTTTTTTCTTTTTGGTAATGGTTTTCTTGTCTTTGATGGGGCTTGGGGACATGCCACTTCAAAATATGATTGTAGGAGACCAGACTAAGTCACCCCAGAATAGTTTTTTTGGCATGAGGATTATTTTAAGGCGGTTATTTAGAGAAACTGCAGACCCAAGAGAAGTTTGAAAAGTTACCCTTTGTGTAAGAGAAATTCACATCTATAAAGGAAATCTTCACTGAAGGGTGACTGTCTCTCTGTACCAGGAAGTGGATGATGACTAAATTTCTAGAGCTCCTATCAATGTAGCGTGGATCAACTTAAATCTGTAGAGAAAATTCCACCCTTGTTTCAGGTCACTCTCCTGATCAGCTTATCCTAACTGAACTTTCTTATACCCTTCTTTCTTTGTTTTAGCAAACAATGGTTTCAACAAACTCCAAGACAATTCTTGAGATCTTTTCTAGGACATCTACTCAATTCTCTCTGTTGTTCCCATGCACACATGAGGTATGCACGTTAGTAAATGTCCCTTAGATTTTTTTTCTTATTAATCTTTTCTTACAAATAATCACAGCTAAGAACTTACAAAGGATGAAGCAGAAAACTGTGTTTTCTTCCTCTGCATCATTTCCAGCTCCTGGAATCTGCCTACATCCTTGGCTCATGGTCTCTTCATTTATCTTCAAAACCAGCAGCTTCACATCTTTAAATCTCTCCCTTGCTCTGAACCTTCTGCCTCCCTAGGAGTCACTCTTGGGGCTCCTCTGATTATGTTAGATCCACCTAGGCAATCCAGGTGGATTTCTCATCTCAAGGTCAGCTGATTGCAAAGTTTAATTTCATCAACCAATTTAACACTCTTTCCCATGTGTTTTAAAAGTCAGCTATTTTTTTGTTTTTGTTTGTTTGTTTATTTGTTTTGTCACTGTGACTAAAAGATCCAACCAGAACAATTTCAAAGGAGGAAAAGTTTATGCGAGGGTTCATAGTTGCAGAGGTCTTAGTCCATAGAAGGTTGGCTCCATTCCTTAGGGCTGGAGGTGAAGCAGAACATCATGGCAGAGTGTGGCCTAGGGAAGCAGCTCACATCACCAGGAAGCAGAGAGAGTCTCCACTCTTCAGATACAAAATATATACCCCAAAGCCACACCCTAATTCCCACCTCCTCCAGCCACAATGTACCACTTCAATTACTACTCAGTTAATCCCTATCAGGGGATTAATTCACTGATTGGGATAAGACTTTTATAACCCAATCATTTCTCCTCTGAATCTTCTTATGTTGTCTCACATGTGAGCTTTTGGGGGACAATTCACATCATAACCATAACACCATGTAACTTAACCATTCATAGATGCTGGTGAGACCAGGATTTGGACATTGAAGGGCTCCAGAATATGCCACTCCAAATATGCCACTGTGGCATGGGGACTCTTGAATTAAAGACAACTGAGAAGAAGGCAACCTCTCTGTCCTCTTACATATGCCAGGCATATATTTGTAACTGCCCCCAATACACACACACACAAAAAAGGCCAGAAGTTAGCCACCTGAGACAACTGTAGACTCTCATCAGGTTTCTCTAGAGGAACAGACTAACAGGAAGTATGATTATAAAAAGAGTATTTATTAGATTGGCTTCCACAACCAGAAGCTGGATAGTCCACAATGGCCATCTGCAGCTGGAGAGTTGGAAGAACCAGCAGCTCCGCAGTCCAAGATGCAGAAGCCCCAGAACAAGAAGGATCAACAGTGTTACTCTAGTCTGAGACCAGGGCTTCTGGAAACTACCTGGAGAATCACTGGCAGAGTTGGCTTCAGAAGAGTGAAGAAGTGAGAGTCAGATATCTTCAGAGGTTCGAAGCAGCAATCAGGAGCCCATTCAAGAAGAGCCCAGTTTGCATCTGCATCTGTTTCCTTGTTCTGCCAACTTTTATTCCATCCAAGTCACCATCCTATTGGGCAGTGCTGCCCACAGTTATGGAGGGTCTCCTCTTCAGTTCACCATCCCACATCCCAGGCATTCCTAGACACACCCTCATGGACATACCCAGAAACCTCTTAATCATTAACATTTCTTAATCCAATCAAGTTGACATTTCAAATTAACCATTACAACCCTTATCACCTGGAGACAGCATCAGAAGCATCTACATAATGCACTTGTTAACTAGCCCTTATCCACCATTAGTTTTCCCATATATTTACATTCCCCCAATTTGCCTCCCCCAGGACATCAAAGTCCTTTCCTTTGTCTTTCCACCTCACATTCACTCTACTTTTCTTTGCTAAGATGCTGCATAATCCAGGATTGTAACCATACTTTATGGTTACTCACCTCCCAGTTCTCCCAGGCATATGTGCAATGCTCGGGTTAACAGATTTTTCTTTCTTTCTTTCTTTCTTTCTTTCTTTCTTTCTTTCTTTCTTTCTCTTTCTTACTCTTTCTTCCTCCCTCCCTTCCTACTTTCCTTCCTTCCTTCCTTCTTTCCTTCCTTCCTTCCTTCCTTCCTTCCTTCCTTCCTTCCTTCCTTCCTCTCTCTCTCTCTCTCTCTCTCTCTCTCTCTCTCTCTCTCTCCCTTTCTTTCATGATGTGGTTATCTCTCTTTTGACAGTCTAATTTATAGGGTTCCAACAACAAAACTAAGATCAGTGGAGGAAAAAGGAATGTTTTCCTCCCCTACAACATTTTTGGAAGAAGGCTCATTATTCTGCCTATCATAGACACCTACATTCTAAGACTGAGTGGATCATTTTAAATTCATGTAATTATGGATCTATATATGCAGAAAGTATTTGCTAAGCACAGACTCTGGTTCAGGCAGTATGCAGACCCTAGATTGAGAGACCTGAACAAGGTGGATGAGATCCCTGCCTTTAGTGAGTGCTTACTGAAACCCAAGACAAACAAGAGCTACAGAAGCACATCCAAAATGATGGCAGCATTCCCTGGAGCCATCCAGTGAGGACCTGAACTTGTTTTGATATAAATCTTGGTAGATATTGCAAGCTGTGTAGGGTACAGGCAAGCAGGGTGGGATCAGAGCTCACAGTAGAGACCCTGTTCCCTGCTGCATCTGACTATTGACAGGAAATACTCCCCAGAGTTTCCCTGTCATAGAGCTTCACTAAACATTAAGATGTTTTTCCAATCAAGCATGGTGGTGCAGGCCTGCAATCCCAGCAACTCAGGAACTGAGACAAGAAGATGGCAAGTTCAAGTCTCATCTGCGAAACTCAACAAGACCCTGTATCAGAATGAAAAATTAAAAAGGGCTGGGGATGCCGCTCAATAAAGTGGCTCTGGGTTCAATTCGCAGTACCAGAAAGAAAAAAAAAATGAAATTTTCTGGAGAGCCAGTTAAGATATAGGTGAGTCAATTTCAGAGAAGTCTTGGGGCTCTCTCTCTATTAGAACACACTTTTGCAGAGGGGACCTTCTGTTTCTAAGTTCTTGACAAATGTCTGACAGCTGGACAATTTTAAAATGACCTGAGTTCCTACCAAGTGCATTCTCTCCTGTTGCCCAGTGACTCCAACTGTGCTGAAGGAGGTACCGGCATGGTGCCCATCAACCCCTGTGGGGTGCCCTGTGAAGGAGGTGAAATGCTGCTTTGTACCAGGCACTAAATGGTGCTCAAAAAGAAGAGAGGGCATGAGAAGAGGGAAAAAAGAGAAGGGGAAAAAAGCAGAGGGAAGAATAGAATCCAACAGAGAGTCACCTGCCTTTGCAATAGCCCGGATTGTCTCTGGGTTCTGGTACCTGCCTACTCCCCTCACCTTTGAGAAAGTTTTCAGCTCCTGCTTCCCTTTTCCTTATTTCTTTCATCTTTTCTACTGCCAGGAGGAGAAAAGTATCTGGAAGAGAAAGATAAAACCCTTTTATAAAATATGACCAAATTCCTTTCTCACTGGGGGCATCCTGGCTGCTGTGGGGTTCACATCTTAGACCATGAAGCTCAGCAGAGGCTTTAACAATGGCCAGACCACTTCAGTGCCACCACAGGGCAGGGGGCTCTCATGTCTCCTTTCAGGTCTTATCTGCTGCAGGACTTCACAATGTCACCTTCCAACACTGTGAAGGAAAAAAGAGAAAAAGACTTCAATTAGAGGCTGCGGCCTGGCCGATGTTGTTACATAGAAGTGGGAGGACTTGGGAAAGAGTCAAATTCTTTCTAAATGAAAGTCAACTGATGGAGGAACATGAAAAGATGTTTCCTAGTGTCTGGTGAGATAGGACATCACCAGCATCACACTGTATTTGCTAAACATCCCATGGACCACTGTGATATCAGGTTTAGACTTGTGTCACACTCCTCAGGAAGACATTAAGTACATGACAAACTTAGGAACCGCAGTTGGAAAACATAATAGCCAATCTGTTAAGTAATGGCTGCAGATTTCTTGGAAGATATTAATAGAAAGCACTTTGCTTTTATGTCTATAAAGAGATCCCATTTCCTTTGTTGTTATATAAAAGCAAATTCTTCAGAATCCCCTTCCCAGTGTTTTCAATATTAATCCTTACCTTAAAATCTCATTTCCTTTATTATCTATGTAGTGACTCTTAATCATCAAACCTAGTCAGAGATTTCAAAGAAAATATGAGTGAAAAAAAACTGTTAAGCTGATATACCTCTGTTACTAGCTATGTATTATAAATAAACTTCAGTAATATGCCACCAACACCCCTATCTCCCTCCTCATTCTCCTCCTTCCTCCTCCTTTTTTTGTTCTTAGGAATTTCATTTTTTATTCTCAATGTTACACACAATTTATTCAAAGAATATTTGCTCTCAAATCTAGTGTCTTCAGGACCAGCAGTCTGAGAAACACTTTCTTACCTGGACAACGTGATGTACCTGGTGCTGGGACAGGGCCTCCAATCCGTTTCAGTGAAAAAGACAGAAAATAACACATCCATAACTGACCTAGGCAAGACTATCAGACTCTGTGGACAGGGTAAATCTGTACATCACATTTATTTCATTTAAACTGCGGTCAACTTCCAATGAAATCTTTATTTTTAGTAGGTGTTCAAAACTTAAGAGTGGCTTTAAATATTAATAAATGAAATCTGTATTACCTTAAATACCAAGCTCCTTGGGACAAGAAAATGTACTTCAAATTAGAATGCAAGTCTCAAATTAAAACAAAACAAAACAAAACAAAACAAAAAAACAACTAATTACTGATTTTAAACTGGAAATTGATTTCTTGTGATTAGAATGCATTTTACTTTAATGTGTAAACCCAGCTCACATTGAGAAAACATGGACATACAGAACACAACCTGCCTAGTGGCTGAGTCAGTTTTGCAAGGAAGAGTCAACATTTAATGGCCGTAAAAGTGACCCAACATTAACTAACTCTTCCTTCTTTCCTCTCGTTCTCTTGCTTTTTCTCCAGTTCTTTTTATTTTCTTTTTGGTGCTGAGCATTGAACCCAGGCCCTCACACATTCTAGCCTAGTACGCTACCACCCAATTATAGCCCCTGCTTTTCTTCCTTTTACTGCAAACACAGGGGAATAAAAGCTCTTTGCTAGGACAGATCATTCAAGTGTGTCTGTCTGTCTCATTTGTGTGCAGCCTTTGTGAGACCCTCCAGGCAGGGGTGAGCCAGATGGTCAAGGCTCCTCTATCTCCAAGCCTGTTTCTTAGAGGGCAGGAAGGAATAAAACCAATCACCAGGAACTGCTCCAAAAGAGAAGAGAGGGAACAGTATGGAATTGTGGCTGAACGTCAGAAGGCTTACCTCCCCCTCTGGTTCTAACATTGATAGAAAATGAACTTGTGCAGAATGCAAAGATCTCTCAGCCAAGGTTTCCCCACATGTGCATTCCAAGTTCCAGTGAGTTCCCTGAGGGCCCAATGAAAATTAAATGTGTTAATACTTACAACTGTTCACAATGTGTACCTGGCACATGGTAGAATCACATGTTTAATCTACCATTACTTTGATAATATTTATTCCTGTTTTAAGAATTACTTTTACATTTCTGTTATATGACTTTTACATGATCCAGACTAATTGCATTTTAAACCTCTAGGGAAGTGACATACATAATCACACTGTCCTTGTTTACTATTGCATCCCTAATCCAATTTTACCATGATCTACAATGGAAAACAACAAAAGATTAAGTGGTAGATTAACTTCACTCTCCGATAATTGAAGAACAGTCCATCTCTTGGGTTACACGCAAACCTCCCTCTCAGGCTCTTCTTCTTAGGAAACCTAAACTAAGACCATGAAGATATTTTTCTCCTTTGATAGTTTTTCACATGATACATTGTGTAAAAAGAGTATGAATTCAAGGAATAGCAGATGCTATATTTAAAGGAATCAGCAATTATAAATAAGACTTACTTGGCATTTGCTTAAGGTTGGACACAATTCTTAAGAACCTTAAAGTATTGGTCTTGTAATGAGAGCTACAGGGAGTAAAATGAAGCCCGTGTCTGTGGCTTCCAACTGTCTCAGCTTAGCTCTGCATACACTTAGCCGGGAAGGCTTCCACCCCACACTGAGGAATATTCCATTTCACCCTCATATACACACCAGAAACTGAAGCAAGGGGAGGTTCCTGTCATGCAGCCTATAATGGACAGAGAAGACCTCAAAACAGAGTTTTCAACTCCTATACCTTCTGAAAGCTTGGCGTATCATCTTCCTGAGTCTAGATAATGAACTCCACTTTATCAACTCAACTTATACTTCACACTAAAACAAGTGGCTATGCTTATGTTCCTGATTGTATGTATGCACGTGTGCTTGTGTGTGTGTGTGCGCACATGCCACATTCTCCAAACGGGGGACCTGTCAGACACTAGCAGAGGAATTTGCCTTCCTGGTCTAGATTACAAAGTTTACCAAAGGGAACATTTAGTAAAACAAGTTCCCCATCTTCATTTTGATGTAACTCTTCAAGTATGGTTTGCCCACATATTTGAGGATACACAATTTTCTTTTTCACAGGATTTGACTGTCAGTTCCCATAAGCTCTGATTTGGGGTTGAGAGGGGGGAGTTTGGGGTTGGAATCTCTGAGAAGGAAATTCGATGGGACAGAAGAAACCCTTGAACTTGAAAACAGAGAAAAGCCTACTACATCATCAACAAAAATGAACACTCACTGGAAATGTATGTATAAAGGGATTTTGAACAAATCATATACATCTGTGTTAAACCAGAAGGGGGGAAGGTCAGCTTTTTCACCATGTACTCCATAAATCACTTCTGGGAATTGCATTATTTTATTTTCAGTATTGGCTAAATGTGATGATGTTTCATATTTCAGGCTGTTTCTGAAAATATGAATTAGTTCAACTTGCTAAATTCCAAGAATCCACTGATTCCTTGAGCTCAAAATTTTTTCAGACAAATGTTCAATATAGCATTCCCTTTCCTTGGCAACTCCTCACTCTGAATAAAAAGCACCCACTGATATATTCTCTTCTCACCTCTTGATCTTCATTGGTTGGCTCCAAATTCCCATTTGCATAGGCTGTGTTCGGTCTTGGACCAGGGCTCCTCAAAGGCTGCCATTATTTTCATAGATTTGTTGTTATCCAGAGTACGTAGGTTGGTGGACACTCTCGAACCTTGGGCCTTTCTCAGTCTATCTCTCAGGGATTCCCATGATTAGTGGCTGGGAAGAAAGGATTCCGACATATTTGATAATAAGTGTAAAGTTAATAAAATTTGGGAGAAAGCTGAATAGTTGTTTAGACCCACCAAATTATTTATCTAGAATTCAATAATCTGCTAATTTTTTATAATGGCAAGAGAAGGCACTTTAGAAGTGTCCCACTAGAGTGGTGATCCTTGGAGAAGGACCTTGGAGAAGGACGTGTAATGGTGGACTTGGGCTGTCAAGTAGACAGCAGAATCAAGTGGGGAAGTAGGGTACTGAGAAAGTAAGGAAACCCATGAAGAAGGACAAACAGACTCAGGAAGGGAGGATACAAAGGAAAACTTCCCTTGTCTTACTACCCTGGGGCTTTTTCTGCCCAGTCCCTCCTAGATGTGAACATGTAGGAAAAATTAGTGGCACCAAGCCTTCACAGACTTACTGGCCTTCTTGATCACACCCAGAGCCCGGAAGGCCAGCTGGCCACAGACTCTGCAGGTCTCACACGCTGCTCAGTTCTGCTTGTCATCATCAAATCCTGATTTAACATTTAATCCAGTACCTTAGTTAAGATTTCACCAGCTCTGAGACTTGTTTCCTAGTGTGGTTTGAAGGAAAAATTGTAAGGGCCAACTCAGCCAAAGAGAAGGAACAGTATCTCAGGGTGATAGAAAGAAATATTGACTTAGAAAGTTACCCATTTGTTAATGAGACTTCATCCCTCACTAACTTGTGTTGAAGGATTAAAAGAATCCACATTAACTACGTTATGTATTCCCAGGCAGGAGAATAACTATTCTATTTTATATATTGCTATATATTAATATGTTGTAATACATTTTTTAAAATGTAGTTTGAAAGATAAGGAGAATGAATGATTTCTATATTTGATTTTTGTACTATTTGGTAACTGTATACTCTGACTTTCATATACTCTATACATAATGATTAAAATATGAAAACACATTAATTCTAGTCTACTATGCCAAAAAAAGTTTTTAGTATCCTAGCATTGCATAAATAACTGAACAAAAAATGTCTCTTGTTGTATGTACAGTAGTTAGCTATTTCACTAGTTCTTATTGCTTCTGACATACTTGATAATTGCATGAATTGAGGCACCTCAAAGCACTCCATTATCATTCAGACAATAAATGGATTTTTGCTAACCAATTATGCTAACATAAATGAAGAGTAGAATAACATAAAATTATTTTAGAATTTTATTAGTCATTAGGGATGTAGTAGACATGAGCAAATCATTAACATTTTAGCTCTTCTAATAGTTTTAATACTTTAAACTTGTAATTTGATTAGAAATGCATATGCAGACTTTAGGTCCAGCAGTGTAGACATAATGATAATATAAAACCAATGCAAATAACATGAAATTATACACCAATGTATTGGAACACATTATATTTATTTAAAGTAAAATGAAGGACTGGAGATACAACTCAGTGGTAGGGTATTTGCTTAGCCTAAAGAAAGCCCTGGGTTCAATCTGCAGCATCTCTCTCTCTCTCTCTCTCTCTCTCTCTCTCTCACACACACACACAGGAAATGTAAACATAGAACACAACACTGAAGGATATTTTAGCATGAGTTCTGGAGGAAAAATAACAAAATAAATTGTTAGAATTTGAAACTATAGCATATTTTGAGAACTTTGAAATCTTGCATTCATAGTACTTACATGATCCAGGAAGCAGCAAACTAAGTGTAAACAAAAGACTTATTCTCAGAGCAGTTACTCGTCTGAGACTCTTGGCAAAAGTAAATAAAAACTCACGCTGTGAGATGCTCATAGTCCAGGACACAAGGGATCCTCACATTCAAGAGCTGAACAATGCCCTGGTAAAAGTCCACATGTAAAATGAAAATCAAGTCTCAATTTCTCAATTCAGTGATGTGAAATAATAAAACAGCAATTTGAATGAGTATCTTTAAGAGAATAGCATTAAAATGCTTTAAAGCCTAAATACATTCAGATTCTTAAAAATTAAGACATGATGATAAATACATGAAATCTGGAGAAACTTGAAGAAGTAAAAAATATAAGCTTTTTGTTTTGCTTTGTTTTGTTTGTTTGTTTGTTTTGTTGCATGGCCTCTGGTCTAACTCATAAGTCCTTGATCCATTTTCAGTTGAGTTTTGTGCAGGATGAGAGATAGAGGTTTAATATCAATTTACTTCATATGGATTTCCAGTTTTCCCAGCACCATTTATTGAACAGGCTGTCTTTTCTCCACTGCATGTTTTTGTCACCTTTTTCTAGTATGAGGTGACTGAATTTATGTGGGTTTGTCTCTGTCTTCTAATCTGTACCCTTGGTCTACCTGTCTGTTTTGGTGCCAATACCATGCTGCTCTTGTTACTGTTGCTCTGTAGGTAGTTTAAGCTCTGGTATTGTGATGCCCTCTGTTTCACTCTTCCTGCTCAGGATTGCTTGGACTATTCAAGGTCTCTTATTCTTCCAGCTGAATCTCATGATTCGTTCTATGAGAAATTTCATTGGGATTTTAATTGGAATTGCATTGAATCTGTACAGCACCTTTGGTAGTATGGCCATTTTGACTATATAAATCTGCCTAAGAGCATGGGAGATCTTTCCATCTTCTAAGGTCTTCTTTAATTTCTTTCTTTAGTGTTCTGTAGTTTTCATTGTAGAGGTCTTTCACCTCTTTTGTTAGATTGATTCCCAAGTTTTTGTTTTGTTTTGTTTTGTTTTTGAGGCTATTGTGAATGGGGTGGTTTTCCTAATTTCTCCTTCAGGGGATTCATCACTTATCAACAGAAATGCATTAGATTTATGGGTGTTGATTTTATATCCTGCTACTTTACTAAATTCATTTATTAGTTTTAGAAGTTTTTTGATGGAGTTTTTTTGGATCCTCTAAATATAGAATCATGTCATCAGCAAATAGTGACAGCTTGAGTTCTTCTTTTCCTATTCATATCCCTTTAATTTGTTTGGTCTGTCTAATTGCTCTGGCTAGTGTTTCAAAGACGATGTTGAATACAAGTGGTGAAATAGGGCATTCCCATCTTGTTCTGGTTTTTAGAGGGAATGCTTTCAGTTTTTCTCCATTAAGAATGATGTTGGCCATGGGCTTAGCATAGATACCTTTACAATGTTGATTTATGTTCCTACTATCCTTATTTTTTATAGTGTTTTCATAATGAAGGGGTGCTGTATTTTATCAAATGCTTTCTCAGCATCTATGTAAATAATCATATGATTTTTAACTTTAAGTCTATTGATGTGATGAATTACATTTATTGATTTCTGGATGTTAAAGCAACCTTGCATCCCTGGGATAAATCCCACTTGATCATGGTGCACTATCTTTTAAATATGTTTTTGTATGCTATTTGCCAGAATTTTGTTAAGGAATTTTGCATCTATGTTCATCAGGGATATCAGCGTAAAGTTTTCTTTCCTTGATGTGTCTTTGTCTGGTTTTGGTATCAGAGTGATACTAGCTTCATAGAATGAGTTTGGAAGGGTTCCCTCCTTTTCTATTTCATGGAATACTTTGCTTCATCATATTGGCTTAGGAGCAGACTTCCTTAACAAGACTCCTAAAATGCAAGAAATGAAAGCAAGGATCAACAAATGGGATGGATTCAAACCAAAAAGCTTTTTCTCAGCACATGAAACAATCAATAATGTGAAAAGAGAGCCTACAGAGTGGGAGAAAACCTTTTTCACATGCACTTCAGATAGAACACTAATTTCCAATATTTATAAAAAACTTACAAAAGTTTACACCAAGAATACAAAGAACCCTGTCGATAAATGGGCTAAGAACTGGACAGACATTTCACACAAAAAGATATACAGGTGATTAACAAATATATGAAAAAGTGTTCAACAGCTCTAGTAATTAGAGAAATGCAAATTAAAACCACCCTAGATTTCATCTCACTCCAATTTGAATGGCTATTATCAAGAACACAAGCAATAATAGGTGTTGGCATGGATGTGGAGAAAAAGGCACACTTGTACATTGCTGGTGGAGTTGCAAATTGGTGCAACCACTCTAGAAAACAGTATGGAGATTCCTCAGAAAACTTGAAATGGACTCACCTTTTGACCCAGTTATCCCAATTCTTGGCCTATACACAGAGGACTTAAAATCAGCATAGTACAGTAACACAGCCACAACAATGTTTATAGCAGCTCAATTTTTCAATAGTTAGATTGTGGAACAACCTGGATGCCCTTCAATAGACAAGTGGATAAAGAAACTGTGGTATATATACACAATGGACTATTATTCAGCCATAAAGAAGAACAAAATTATGGCATTTGCAGGTAAATGGATGGAATTGGAGAATATTGTGCTAAGTGAAATAAGCCAATCCCCCAAAAAACAAAGGCCAAAAGTTTTCCTTGAGAAATGGATGGTGATATATAATGGGGGTGGGAGTTGGGGGCAAGAGAAGAATGGAGGAACTTTGGATTGTGTAGAGGGAAATGAGGTGGGGAGGGACAGGGGTAGGAAAGATAGTGGACTGAGACAGACATTATTACCTTATGTGCATGCATGATTACACCAATGGTGTGAATCGACATCGTGTACAACCATAGAAATGAAAATTGTACCCTCTTTGTGTACAATGAATCAAAATGCAGTCTATAAAAATAAAATATAAAAAATAAATGGAAAAGTAAGAAGAGAAATAAATACAAGCTTCACAATTAAAAATTAATGGATGAATTCAACAGTAGGTATAATACAGTGACAAAGAGACCTTGAAGATGTTTGCCAGGAAATAAGACCACAAATACTAGGAACACAAGCAAGAGGTAGCAACATAATGTTAGGTAAAATGAAAATATGCAACATATATTAATAGGGCTTCTGGAAAACTAGCATGGAGAGAATGGGATGAGAAAAACTTGAGATAATAATTGTGGAGTTTCCACAGTTGGTGGGATTCAGGTATCTTTAGGCACAAGATTCTTAGTAGGTTATTCCCATCACAAGTCAGGAACAATACAGTCCACAAGTCCATCACCAGGACTTCCATGTAGCATCATCTGGAGGTTCTAATCATGCAATCATGCACCCAAATAAAAAACACTTGTAAGAATTGGAAAAAGAAGACTGCAATCTTAATATTTTTCCAAAAATATGATTTTCTATTGGAATATGAAAAATAATTTACAGAAAAAAAAAGAACTAATTAGACAATTTTATCCATTTGGCAGTATATATACTGAATGTGTATAAGTCAATAGCATTCATGACTGAATGGTTAGCACAAAAATTATAATAAATCATTCTTAAAGGATATAATTCAATGGCATGGAAACACTATATGAGAACGCATACAACAAACTGGAAAATTTTTCATAGAATAAAATAATATTGAAAGGTATTAAACAAGATGTAAATGGGCAGAAAGCAAATCACATACATGTCTGGGAAGAATAACTACGTAAGCATCAATCTATCCCAGTGAACTATAGTTTCAATATCATTGCAACCAGAATCCTAATGAATTTTATAATGAAAATGTGCTAATACACACATGGATTGTGCCTTAATATACATATGGAAAAATAGGGAGAGATAATTTTTATAAAATCCCTAACATCTGCATAGCACCTACATAATTCAGGTGCTTTGTTAAGTACTTTAGTAAGTATATTGACAATGCTGTCATCTGAAGTTAGGAAAATTAATTTGGTAAGCAAGTGGGACAAGGTCAGAGAATCTGCATTAGATTAAAAGTCTGAACTTGCACTATCTTGCCTCTCCAACCAACAAACAAAAAGCCTAGCTAATAACAAAATACCTTCAAGAACAGAGGAAGACTCGTTTTATAATTTATCAGTAATGAGTAAAGCACTATGGAAAACACCCCTGGGGACAGAAAATAAAAGACCAATAGAATAAACTGAAAATTGTGAAAGGCACCATTTACATTCGTGACCCCACCCACAAAAGACTACAGTATTTATTAGAGGTTAAAGAGGGACCTTTCATGACTTGTAAGCAAAAGCTGACTATTCATTGTAAATTTGCATAAAATTAGATTTGTACCCCACAACCTGCAGAAAAATAAAATCCAAAGATTTAATCTGAATAGAAATATAAAATTGAAAATGATTTTAAGCCAAAATAGAAAAACATCTTTGTGATATATAGGAAAGGAGAGTTTTTTAAACATTATGAAGAAAGGAGTTTGATAAGATTTATGTCATTAAAATTCAAGGTGTCTCTCATTAACCAACTGAGTAAACTATACAATGAGACAAGATATCTATGGTGTCTATTAGCAAGAAAAGGTAATTATATAGTATATTGAACTCCTAAAATATATAGAGAAAACATTAAAGATAAATAAGCAAATGGATGTAAAGAAAATTCATGAAGTAAAAACTGGAATTTCTAATATGTTCCTAAAAGTGATTAGCTTCGTTAGCAATCAGAGACATACAAATAATCTCTGTTTTATTCAGCTTTTTGCTACTTTAACCTAAAGGCCTGACAAGATAATTTTAGAAGAGGAAGGTCACGGTTGCAGAGGTCTCAGTCCATAGACAGCCAACTCCGTTCCTAGGGTCTCGGGGTGAGGCAGAACTTTATGGTGGGAAAGTGTGGCCGAGGAAAGCAGCCCAGGGCATCACATCAGGAAGTCGAGAGAAGCTACATTTGCCAGATGCAAAATATATACCCCAAAGGCACACCCCCAATGACCACCTCCTCCAGCCACACCCTACCCACCTTCAGTTACCACTCAGTTAATCCCACCATGAGATTAATTCATGGACTGGGGTAAGATTGTCATAATCCAATCATTCTGCCTCTGAATGTTCTTGCATTTTCTCACAGATGAGCTATTGGGAACAACTAATATATCTAAACCATAACAATCTCCTAATAAATACAACTTAACACCCGACATACAGGCATAGATGAGTAAGTCTGATGTCAACATTTTGGCACAAATAGAGAAAATAAGGATGTTCTTGGTTTCAGGGAATTCAAATTGGTAAAATAACTTTAGATAGCAATTTTGCAATTTTTCATTACCCTGTAAAAGTTAAAATGCACATATTCAAAATCAGCTGTTCTTTAGGTTAATTGTAGACTAGAGAAAAATCTCACACATGTTCACTATTTTGCATGTACAAAGCTCTTTGTAACAGTGTTTGATATAATAGAAATGTGAAAATAACTGTCACTTAGAAGATGAACACATAATAACCTGGTTTATTCATGCAGTAGCATATTGTACAACAGCTTAAATCAATGAACTGAATCTATATTTGCATAGCTAAATCTCACAAATATGAAGTATTGTGGAGAAAATAACACCACAAAATCATGTAAATAGGATAAAAATGTATATACATTTTAAAGAAATATACATATCACACTGTATATGTGTTATGGATGCTTGTCTATTACTTGAAGTAAAGAAACAAATATAAGAATACTAAAAGTAAAATTCAGAATAGTGGTTCAATCCTGGGGTGCTATGGCCAGAGAAAGGACAAAGTGGGGCTTTAACTGTATCTTTTCAGGTTTATTTCTTGAAAGAGAGCTAAAATGGGGTACAGTGGTTCACACCTGTAACCCCAGTGGCTCAGGAGGCTGAGGCAGGAAGATCTCAGGTTCAAAACCAGACTCAGCAGTTTAGCAAGGCCCTAAGCAACTTAGTGAGATCCTGTCTCAAAACAAAAAAATAAAAATGCTGGGGATGTGGCTCAGTGGTTAAATGTCCCTGGGTTAAATCCTTGTTACAAAAAACAAAGCAACAACAACAACAACAACAAAAAACACACACACAGAGAAAAAGAAAAAGAAAAATGAAAAAGAGAGAGAAAGAGAGCTAAACACTTTTAGAGAGAAGTGTTCACACACCTGAGAGAGAAATAAACAAGAACAAGTGCTCAATCCCAGTGAATGATACGTGAACACATCTGATGTCATTTTCTGTATTTTTCACATTTGACCATGATTCAGTAATTGTAAAAAGATTGTGCAAGATTTGTATCAACATCTTCTAGAATAGCGCAAGTACTTTAGAATAAATGCAAGTCTGTATGTGCATGCTTGAGCAGAAATGAATGCAGTAGAATATATTTCCTGGTGCTGATTACATAAAGTATATCTTTGAAGGAAAAGCACAGTTTCTAGATTACTTTTATCTGAATTTAACATAAAATAATCTCATCTGAGAATAATTGCAAAGATCTTCCAATGTCCGTGTAATAGTTTTAGCACATGCAACTGCCGCTGTCATTTCTGTGGTGTGTCTGGGGAAGATTATTTTGACTGAATAAAGATAGAAATAAAACATCCACATACCATATATATGTACATTTACATGTACATATAAAACAAGCACATTGTTTACAATAAATGTGGTCTTCAAAAATCACATTAAAGATAATTTAACAGTGGATTTTATTGAAAGGTACTGAATTTAGCATGATTTAGGATTTACTGAAACATTTAAGTATCTCTTTAAATATTGAGCACAGGGATGGGTGTTATGCTTATGTATAGATGAGAAAGAGAAAGAAGGAAGGCAGGATATGCAGGAAAGAGAAGAAGGTGAGGTTATTTGGAAATGTGCTGGGTTGTATTTTTTTAAATCTTTTCAAATGTCCCTTATGGTTGTTAGGTAGAGTGAGCAATCTTTAGAGGCTCCAATGATGAGAACCGATTTCCAAAAAGAGAAAATTGAGGTTCAGGGCTACTGCTGAGAGTCATTGGACTCCTGGTGACCCAGAATGAGCACCAGGTGAGCTGGGGGCAGGGAATCCTGGGCATGGGTTGGCACCAAGTGGAAGTGACTTAAGCTCCCACTCTCCCAAGAGCACTCAAATATGCAATTCCTAATAAAGGCTCCTTAAGTGGATGAGCAAAACAAGAAATGAAAATGGGGACTTGCTTTTCCAGGTCGTGGGTCTGGGTGACTCAGGAAAATTCCATGATATCAGGTTGATATTTAAGAGTGAGAGGAGCTAGAATTCACATCATGTGTGAGTGTAAAGGTAAATGTAATTTTAATGCCAAACAGTCCTGGGTTAGAACTGGGTACAGTATGGAGTCCAGGAAGGAGGAATCACAAATTCTGTCCCAAGGAAGATCTTAAAGTTACATGAAGAGATATGGAGTGTCCGTCCTCTGATGACTGAACATGTTTTAGATTTCTGACAAAAATATAAAAAAGACTACATGTCTAAGGTATGAGAACATTGGTATTAAAAATGTGGGAAAAGCTTAAGAGGCTACCACTGAAAAGATCAGTCTTGACAAAAATTTAGAGATAGTTTAGGAATAAAAAATAATGGACATTAAAAATTGAACATATTAGCTGACTTTGAAACCAAGAATGTGTGCAAATTCAAGTAAAGTTAGTGAACTGGTAAGCACATTGGCAAACCAAAATTCCTGGAGGATAGACCATAGAAATGAAAAGGGAGGGATCCTACAAGAAAGATGCAGAGATTTGGGTAATAAATTTAGAACATCTAATGTACCAAATTGGACTTCAACAAGAGAATCAGGACCCTGAAGGAAGGGTAGGATTCAAAGAGCCAGCTGCTGAAAAATTTTTTGAAATGCAAATCCAGTGTGCTCAATGAAGATGAATGCTGTATTTATAGACCTTATAGTGAGACCCCCTAGCATCAAAGTCCAAGGAGGCATGCCACATGGAGGAACATCCTAAAAGCCAAGCTGCCCACAGAGGAATGGCCAGGAGATGGAGGAAGATCCCATCATTCAAGGTAAGACCAGAATGAGTGAAATAGTCTCTTCAAAATGCAGAAGAGAAAATAACTAAACCTAGAACTTTTTACTCAGCAAATTCAAGACTGGACAAAATAAATGAATTGTGTTTTAAACAAAAACGAGAGTCTCCTACCAACAAATGCTTACTATAAAAACTTTTAGAAAATATACTTCAGGAAAAAGCAAAATGATTCCAGATGGTAGCTATGAATGCAGAAGAAATAAGTAGAAGCAAAGACGTTAAGGACATGTGTAAACAGTTTTAAAGTATAGCTAGTCGGAGGCAATAAAACAATGTCTAATTTGTGATATTGAAATGATAAGACCAAACTCTTTGAAAATGCAGAAGGCAAGCTGCAAAAGATGGTCACAGTCGAAGTGACTTAAAGTTCTTGTGGTTTTCGAAAGCCTGGTAATAAAGATGCTTAAGTTTTTATTTCATTAAGTCAAATGCACATGCTGAAATTTCTGTGGTAACCTGACACAAACAGAGAATTTATAACTTCTAAAGCAGTAGAAGGAAAAAAAATAACTGAAAGGAGGGAAGAACAGATTTCTCAGTCAATTCATATAATGGCTGGAATAAAACAAAGTGGAGCAAGCAGAAATGAGATGGTAGGAATGAATCTAAATAGAGCAAGAGCCACAATAAACAGGAGAGAACTGAATCATCCAGATAAAAACAACGATGTCAGGCTAGATTTAAAATATCTAGCCATATGCTCTTTCCAGAAGATATCTAAAATAGATTAGAAAAATTTACATCTTATAAAATGCAAGAAACAATGAAGTTAGGAAATAATAAAAATATAAAAAGCAAACAAGCAATGGAACATTTGAAATGATTTTGGAAAGATGCTATCTCAAGAAAAAACTAAGCGCATGGGTGATCCTGCATTATTAAAAGAACGATCTCAGTAATTCACAGTATTTCCACTAAGAAGAAAACAACTTCAGAGGGTTTTGCAGAGCCAACAAATATACAAAAAATGATTTTTCTTATAGAAATCTTTCCATAAGTTATAAAAAGAACATATTCTTCAAATATTTATGAGACAAATGATGCTTTCCAGCAGGAATAGCAACATGAGAAAAGAAAATTTTTCTGATCTCACAAACCAATCAACAACAATGCAAGACTATACATTGCAAGTTTTTAAGTGTAAGAAAAAGGTTAATATAATTCACACATTAGTAAATTGATAAAAATAAATCAAGTGATCATCTCCTCAGTGCAGAGAATGTGTGTGATAAAAGTGAACAATCAGTTTCGATAAAAAATTTAAGCTGAGAATAGAGGAGAGCTTCTCCAACTTGATAAGCATTTTCTACAAAATCCTGTAATGTGTTTGTTTATGCTTGATGGTGAAGATGTGAATGTCCCCATAAAACCAGTAACAACAACGGCATGTTCTTCTTCTCCCCATTGTCCTGGGTGTCTCTGCCAGCACAGTCAGATTAGGAAATTCAAAACTGTGCATGATATGATGATTTTAGCCCAAAGTGCAAACGTGTAGTTGTGCTCAGTAAAACATAGGATTGGTGCTTTCAGTCATCGAAACAAAATACAAGACAAAGCATTTAAGGAGATGTTTTTAGTAAAATCTTAACATATTAGGTAGCTGAAAGTGAATTATGTTAAAAGGTATGCAGTCATGGAAAAAACTTCAAATTATTTTAATGCCAAAAAATCCTTGAAAATCCACACAGTGTTTTTGCCTTGATTTTATAAAAACTCAGTTCTTTAAGAGTTTCAATTATGTCTAAATTGTCCCATGAAGTTGATGCAATTTGTATGAAAATTCCCACTATTTTTACAATTTGTTAATCAATTTATATGGAAAGACAAATGACCCAAAATAACCAATATCTTCATGAAGAAGAACCAGGTTGGATTTGGTGGTGCTGGGGATGTGGTCCTCCAGGTAACAAGAATTATAAGAGAGCTATGATGTAAAAATAGAAAATACACCATGAAAATGAAGAAAGAGGCCAAAAACAGATCAATGCCTAAAGAGAAACCTAGGCAGGTAACCTTGAAGGTCACTGGGAAAAACACCGGCTACTAGTCAATGACATGCTGTGAGCTGCTCCTAACCATATAAAGCATTTGATATCAATTGTGTCACCTGACCTCCCCATCAATTCTAGATATGTTAAAGACATGAATAAAAAGGATGCGTCTTGAATTCTTAGAAAAATATGAAGATAAAAGATATTAACATGGAAGTGCATAATAGGCCTGAAGAGCAGAAGAATTTTACACGCATACACACACACACACACACACAGAAAGAGAGAGAGAAAGAGAGAGAGAGAGAACAACAGATGCTCAGGATCATTAATAGTTATCAGAATTCAAATATAATTTCCATGGAATGTAAAATTACAGAAAACTTCTTTTAAAAAAATCTGACAATACCGTCTTCCTTACTGGTGGGAGTAAAATTGGCAAAACTACTTTGGGAAGCTATTTTGAATTTCCTGTTGAATTTATACATGTGCTTAGAGAAACGAATTTTATGGCTGTTTATATACCATAAGGAAAACTTGCACATATGCACTAAAAGGCATTCAAGCTTTGTGTAATAAAAATTTGAAAAACACTTAAACATTCACAACTAGGAAAAATGGACAAATAAATTGAAGTATAATTATACACTGGACCATTAAAACACAATGAAGCCAAATGAGTTAGACATAGGCATCGATAGGGTGACTTCCCAAAATACAATGTGGAATTTATGGAAAGGCAAGCAGAAAAAGGGAAAAATAACTCATGATTTTATTTTTAAAATGTCAAAGGCACACAAAATAATATATTTTATTTGGATACGTATGATTACATCTTGAATTAAAACCTAAACAACAGTGCACCAAATATTCAGGAGACATTTGTTACCTCTGCAGGCTGTGTCCAGGTATGTCATCAGAACTTCAAGGATATTGTTCAGATTCTACTTCTAAAATTGCTGTGAATCCATACACATCTCTCCTAATTTTTTCTTGAATTCATATATTTATTATGTATACTTTTATTATGGTGATATATTTGTAATATATGAAAATTTTCTGAATACAGAACAATGAATAATTCTGTGAATTATTTTATGAAAATGGTTGCAAACCACCATTTAAGAATTCAATGTTTTCCAGAGTGGCTGCACCAACTTGCAATCCCACCAGCAATGTATGAGTGTACCCTTTTCCCCACAGCCTCGCCAACAGAAAGCAGTGTGGAGATTCCTTAGAAAACTTGGAATGGATCCTTTTTTTTTTTTTTTTTTTTTTTTTTTTTTTTTTTTTTTTTTTATGCACAATGTGGGGTGGAAGGGTGATGCAGCAACATCAATGTTCATAGCTGCCCAATAGCTAGATTCACAATAGCTAGATTGTGGAACCAACCTAGATGCCCTTCAATAGATGAATGGATAAAGAAACCGTGGTATATATACACAATGGAATATTACACAGCCATAAAGAAGAATAAAATTATGGCATTTGTAGGTAAATGGATGATGTTGGAGACTGTTATGTTAAGTGAGATTAGCCAATCCCAAAAATCCAAAGGCCGAATGGTCTCTCTGATAAGTGAATGATGATGCACAATGTGGGGTGGAAGGGTGACAAGAATGGAGGAAGGATAGATAGCATAAAGGGACGGGAGGGGAGGGATTAGGTTGGGGAGGGTAATAATAACAGAATGTGTGACAGACATCATTGCCCTGTGTACATGTATGAATGCACAGATGGTGTGACTCTACTTTGTGTACACCCAGAGAAACAATAGCTATACTCCATTTGTGTTCAATGAATCAAAATTAAATAAATAAATTAATAAACAGAATTCAATGTTTGTTTTTTAAAATATGTAACACACCTTGATGAGTTTAGGATGTGTCATTACAAAAAACATTTGATTTTACAGTTCAATATAAGAATCATAAATACTGAAGGGCATACTGAACAATACAGCATATAGAGATAACTCCATTAGACATGTCCCAAGAAGAGGAGCAATTAAAAACCACAGTCCATCTCTCCTAATGTTGGAGGTTTACTGAGAAATCAAGTTGAGATCTTATTATTTGATAACTATCTGTACTTTACAGATGACAAGATAAAATGCTGCTTGTCACTGGTCACGACCCTATACTAGTCTCATCAGATCAGAGCAAGTATGTTTCAAATATCTTCCTTTGATGGTACATGAGGACAGGAACTGGGGTAGAGTTGGTTATTGGGTGGCCTTTGCATACCTGATCAGGTGTTGGCTGCTGTTTCTAAAACAATAACTATGTACAAAATCATGGGAAGCTAAGTGGGAATTGAGATTCAATATCATCCATTCAGTAGGAGGAATCAACAATCAGCAAAGCTTCATCTCTGCTGTGGAGTCATCTTTCCAACCTGTTCAGAGGATGTGAACGTGACTCAAGTTAGGCCACCCAGACCAACCCGGGCACCGACCTGAGCACTTTCAATGGCCCAGCACTGCAGGCATATAAAACGGCACTGCTGACTCTGCGCGGGTCTGTGCATGTCTAAACTCAGAAATACTTCTTAGGGAGTACTGCAAATATCCTCTGCTCGCTCAAATATCTTATTAACCAGATGGGTATGCGTATTATTATCCATTGGGTACTGTGCAATCAGGACTTCTTTAAAAAGAGCTACATGTGAAAATCTTCAGCTCTTTGCTGGAAATATTTCAAATGCAGATTTGGGACTCTAGTCACCCACAGCTGGCAAGTCTAGTCTTCCTTCCTGGAGCTCTCAAACTGCACCAGACATTCCTGCATCATATTAGTCCACAGAATTTCAGATGACATTAGAAATAATAACAGACGATGACATCAAAAGAAATTTGAATCAAAAATTTGATTTTATTAAATTTAACAATTTGCGTGTGTTTGTGTGTGTGTGTGTGTGTGTGTGTTTATAACCTTCAGCATGTACCCCAAAGCATCATTATCCCTAATGAAAGTGACATTTTGATGTCACATGGATAACAGTCCTTTTGGAACCCACTGCCACAGAGTCATCTGAAAATGAACTGAATGCATCATTAGGTAGGCAATGAAAACTAACCAAAAGTTTTAATAATTCAGGAACATAATCATTTCAGCAACTACTTTAAAATATTTCACCCATTCAATTTTTCAAAAATATCTGAAATGGGTATTTGAATGCAAGAAAGATACACACTCTGTGAATGTAAAGAATAATATTTCATGTACTGTTTTTAACAGCAGGGAGACTTTTATATAATTGTGCTATTGCAAAAAGTAGACTTTATATTTTAGAATATTTTTGGTTCATAGCAAAATTGAGCAGAAAGTATAGAGATTTTATTTCAGATCCTCTTTGATTTCACATATGCATGACCTCCACCATTATCAAAATCCCAAATCAGAACAGTACATTTATTACAATCAGTGAATACACACTGATATGTCATGACTCAACACTGATCATCTACATTAGGGTTCTCTGTTAGGGCTGTACATTCTGTTTCCACCATTACAGAGTTTCCAGCACGACAGAGTTTCACCATTACAGAGTTTCACTGCCCCAAAATTTCTCTGTGCTCCACCTGTTGAACCCTCCCTCCCGTTCCTTAACTCCTGCCAACCACTAACCATGGTTTTACTTTTTTCAGGTGCATATCTTTGGAATTATACAGTTCATTGCCTTTTCAGATTGGCTCCTTTCAGTTAGTAATATGCATTGAAGTTTCCTCCATGTTTTTCATGGTTTGATAGGTTGTTTCTTTTCAGCGCTGAATGATATTCCATTATCTAGGGTTACCAGTTTTTTGTTCCATTCAGTTCCCGAATGATTTCTTGGTTGTTCCCAATTTTTGGAAATAATGAAAAACAGGAAAAACTTCTACAACCATTCACGTGCAGGGTTTTGTTTCACACAGTTTTCAACTTGTTTGAGTAAATACTAAAGAGTGCAACTGCTGGATCATAT
The DNA here is from genome assembly GCA_020662805.1 of Glaucomys volans. Taxonomy (NCBI): domain Eukaryota; kingdom Metazoa; phylum Chordata; class Mammalia; order Rodentia; family Sciuridae; genus Glaucomys; species Glaucomys volans. The sequence goes on from JAJEJO010001758.1 coordinate 117,844, forward strand.
GGCCAAAGTATGTTCAGCTTTTTGAGAAGCTGCCAAACTGTCCTCCACAGTGATCATACCATTTTGCATTCCCACCGGCAACAAATGGCACTTCTTGTTGCCCCACATACTCAGCAGCACTTGCTCTTGTCTGTGTTCTGGATGGTGGCCTGCCTAATGGGTATGCACTGCTAGCTCATGGCTGTTTTGACTGGCAGTTCCCTAATGACCTATGATGTTGAACATCTTTTCAGATGCTCACTCACCATCTGTATGTCTTTGGTGAGTTAACTTGAGCCATTTTAAAAAATAGCTGATGGTAAAAAGTTCATGCTCCATTTCTACCAGTGATAATTCTTTACCACTTCATTAGGAATCATGAGTACATTTTTATTTTTAAAACAACTGGGCTTGGGGCTGGGGTTGTGGCTCAGAGGCAGAGCATTGCCTAGCATAGTTAGGCACTGGGTTCCATCCTCAGCACCACATAAAAATAAATAAATAAAATAAAAATGTTTTGAATATAAATATTAATTGAATATAAAAAATTTTGAAAAAAAAAGAGATCCAGGAAGAAATAAACCTGTCTATATAAAAGACATTAACTTGTAAAAAGGAACATTTCAAAAATAATGGATTCAGGAAGGATTAATTAATAAAAAAAATAAAAAAAACAAGTGGGCTTGTCCTCCAATAAAGCATACACTAAGTTCATAAAGTTAATTATAACTTTTAAAATGTTTCTTTTGAAACTCAAACTTTTCCATCCAATATATGTCTACAAAGACAAGCACCTTAATACTATGACATCTTCTTTGTTTGACCTTTCAATACTCATGGCAAAGATTGTGAAATGCAGATTACAGCTCAACTCCAAGTTGACTATTGAAGAAAGAGATTAGTTACTCTATTAAGATTAAATTGAATCAAAATTAATTCAGCTTTGAAAGATAAACTGTCACACATTCAAGCATTATACCTAGTTACTATGTTCAAATAATTTTCAAACATTTCAAAGCATTTAAAAATAATTCAACTTAAAATTTCAGTAAATAAATACTACAAAAAGAAAAGAAACAAAGATACAAAAAATTTTTTGAAAACCTCGTTTCTTGATTTTATGCCATTTGTTGCATAAAATGTGTGAACTGAGATATAATACAAAGGAAGTGAGTCTTTAAATAATTTTGATATAGAAACACTGTATCATTTACGTGTTCCTTGAAGAAACCACCTAGTGTTAGAATTTTCAAGAAGGAATGATGGAACTGCTGTCACATAAGACACCTAAGGTCATATTTTGACTAGCATATTTAAATTGTGACTTAATTTACATACAGAGCTAGGAGACTGATGAGACTCTCCAGGGCGTGAAATTGTCTACTTACAAGGAAGTCCTGGAGAGTGACTCAGATGTTTTCAAAAGAGGGAATAAAGAAAGAGGTACTTTTTACTTTGTGTCAATATTTGTGTGGACGTAGATCATAGTTAGCCTCTTTAAGATCTGTGGGATGCTGCACGCATGTGTAGTTATTGCATATCTTATGACTACAGAGCTATGCACTCTTACTCTGCTAAAATGTCAGTCATTGGTCCTACTGACCAGTGTCATGATTTGGCAGAGGATGGGAGGCCACTCATAATCTTCGGAGCAATCTAGTCAGTCTTTTTCTTATATCATCATCTCTATCCGGTTCAGTACCAGAAATTTGGTCATGCTCAATGACAGATAGAGATAAAAGTTTTTAATAGGAAAAGCTTGAGTAAAGTTCCCATTCTCATGACAAAAATCACCTTCTGCATCTCTCTTGGTGGGAGGATCATTTAGATAGCAAATCAAAATATCAAGTATTTATAAAATAGAAGCTAATATGGATTAAATTATTCAGAGCAGAAGAGTAATGGCTATTTAGCAACCAATATATCAGTAGTTTTTTCAGAAAATAAATCTGAGAAAGATGTATACGATGGATCAAAAGGGCTAAATAAGATACAGGTGGAAGCAATTAAATTACTCCTGGGAAAGGCGATTACCAGCTGAATCACACTGGAGCTGGTGGGTGGAAAGGGACGCTGCAGGGACCATTGTGCAACATGAATCAACACACTGGGGGCTTTGGAGATGTTACTTTTTGGGAGGGGAGCAATCTGCACGATTCCAGTCTTAACTCTGGTGACTAAGTGTGGCAATGTCTCCCGTCACTGTCTTGGTCTCCAGACCACAGCCTGCATGACAAATTGGATTTTGTCAATTCCCAAATTATATGATGAATGAATGAGAAGCAGCTTACTTCTAAAATTTGCTCCATTCTTGAAAACACTGTCTTTATAATCTAGATACTTATTATCCTTCTTTAAAAAGGTAGAAATAAAACAAAGGTAAAGATTAAAAAAGTAGAAGACACATATGAAATAATATGTTTTCATAACTGGCTTTTACCAGTTATGAAACTCAGTTAACCTGAACTATTCTTACCTTCTAAAGCTGGGTATACAATCAATTGCCAACCTCACTCTACTTTTAAAAATATGAACATGTGTTTACCCTCCTGCCTCGTTTCCGCTGCCTATTTCTTCATTAAACTTGTCTTTATCTAGAATACTGCACTCTCTCCAAAGATGTAGAATCTAATATGAAATCTTCAAGTGGGCTGATGATCTTATACCCAGTTATTGAAGACCTATTCTTATTTAAAGAACAGGGAAAATGTTATTTTTTTTCTATTTCAGATGCTCTCAGTCTTATTTAACATCTGTTCATGAACTAACTGATGTATTGCTCCTGTCTTATTCTAGATCTTCAGCCCCATCCTCTATTCTGTTTGTTACTGCCTGGTTCCTGGCATGAGCCTCTGTTGTGGAAACTTGCTAAATTCCCCTGCATTCATAGGACTATGACTACTAATTTTGTCAGTTCTAAGCTTCTGCAAGAAGAGCCTTTCAAACTGTTGCCAGCGTCCAGCAATAACAGAGCTCAGGTACAGACATCTCTGATGCCAAGGTCCTTTCTCCTGGCTCCACCTATTCTGCAGCTCATCTGGGCCACCATTCCTCTCAGCGCACGCTCTGGACAAAGGACTCCTAGTGAGAGTATGCGCTCTGCTTCTGACTGGCCTAAAGTGGAACCCATCCCTACAATCCTGGTGGGACGGCAGGGTGAGTGTCCTTCCAGCAGGTGGAGGATGCACTCCTCAGGAACACTGCAGTAGGTCCCCAGGTAGGGCAGCGCCATGGACTGAAACTAGAAAAACCCAAGGGAAACCTGGATTGGGGGAGGAGGTGATCCATTCAGCAGCAGGCATTTTGACTGTGATATATTATGAATATTCATCTTAACACCTATGAAAATATTCTCTTAGCCAAGTGCCTAAAAGCCCAAAGGTCTCTGATTATTTTTCTTGTTTCAGTTTCCTTGGCGGTTGTATTTGTGGGAACACAGAGAAGATGTTTTCCACACCTTAAAATATTATTTTAATTTTGCTTTGGGTATTCTGTAGACAAAATATCCAGATGGTTGACTGAAATTTTTCTTTTTATCTTGACAAAAATAATACATTTGATTGATCCAGTAGATATCAGAAAGTGATTTGATAATTATGTATACAGTCTCCAGGATGTAAACTTATTGATTGCATTTCTCAAATTTTGTGTATACACACACACACACACACACACACACACACTGGATGGGGGGAGATCACAGTCTATTTATAATCATCCCAAAGAAAATTAAAGAAATGAATGACTAAGTTAAAATAATTCAAAAGTATTTTGATAAAATGAATAGACAGAAAGCAATTTGACTAGATGGAAAAGATTATGAACAACAGGATGCTTCTGTAATAAAATGGAGTGATGGCTTTTACCCCCAGATAAGTGAGAAAGTGGATTTGGCCTCACCTCCAAGTCAAGTGAAAACTGAGAGGAAGACAGGCATCTGTAACTAATTCTGCAATGACCCATGCTGGGAACAGAATCCCAGACCAAGTTCATTCAGTCAGAACTGTAGAGAGGGTAAGAAATGAAACACAACTCTAAAGTAGCCAGGTCTCAGACCACAGAAGGCTTTAAAAATAATTACCAGCACCTTTGATGATGAGAAGAACCACAGTGTAAGCTTGTAAACTTCAGTATTTATTGCTCAGTGTTACTCTCCTGCTTAGATTATATAATGGAAACAGACAGTTTTGAATTTTGTAAGTCAACAGAAATGTGTATTTATTATATCTATACCTTCCCCAAATGAAAGATTTGAAGAAATATATCCTTGTATGTTACAGTCAATGTTTATACTCCTTGTCTGTATACTTAACATGGAAGAAATATTTAGAGGCAGAGAAAATGTGTTATATATGTTAAAAAATGAAATCGCTAAAATGATAACTGAGAAATTTCTAAGCTAGAGGAAAGGATAAATGTAGAAAGCAGTTAAAACAATAGGAAAACCATGTTGCATACATAATAGAAATGATAATGAAAGACTTCTTATGAGTGCATTGATTAAGTTTTAGTTTCTGGCAAAGTTTTACAGGAAACCAGACACTCAAAATTTGCATGGAAGCATACTAATTCTAATCTTAATTATTAACATTCACTCAGAATTAGAGTTAAGATCCAAACCAAAGCAAAAGAAAACCAACTGAGAAATGATTTTAAATGTGTCTCTAGAGGTATTTTACATTGTATTTTTGTAACCTTATACATTTTATCTTATGAATTATTTTATTTCAGTGCAAAGGACAATACTGTCACTATCTTGAAACTTGCTTAGTATAATAGGACCCCTGAAATCGTGGTCATTGTATTTGTTAAAATCTGCTTCCTTACAAAATACATAGGTCACTTTGAACTTATAGAAACACCAACACAAGCACACCATGGGATTAAAAGTTTAGTAACTTTAAAATTTTGCAGAATGTGATAATGTTTGTGAGATTTTTCTAGAAGCTGACAGTGATTATAATAACTGGTGGCCAAAACTCAGGATTTCATGAGGATAAAGACTAAATCCACATGAAGGAACATGATGTAATGTTCACTGTAAAGCACAAGATAGAAGATTCTAGACTCAATCTGTTCTTATTTTGGCTTAAAATTATACGTTGCTGCCAAACCGACTAAAATTCAGAGGACACAAGATAATCAGTGTCAGCAAGCATGAGAAGCAACTGGAAGTCTGATGAATTGTCAGGACCAACTAGAAGTCACCAAATGGCACCTGCTTGTGCAGTAATTTCACTTCCAGAATCGTGTCCAATGGCTGAGTGCTCACACCTGCCCAGGCATGATGCTCAAAGCAGCATTGTACTTAATACCCAACAGGACAAACAGCCTGAGCACCCATGACCAGCAGAAAGGCCCTGTAGACTGCTGCATGTTAAGATAATAGAATATCCTGCAGAGGGGAAGAGAGCTAGCTGCTGTCACTTGCAACTGGATGAACCTTGGTGGATCAGACAGAAAAGCACACCAGCCACTTACATGAAAATTCCCAAGTAGACAGAGCCTTTCCATGGTCAGTACTGCTGTCACTGGAGGAGGAGATGTCCACAGGGAGGTGCGTGAGGGAGGCTGGCAGTGCCCTACACCTCTATGTGAGTCATAGACATAAGTGTCTGTGAAAGTCTCATCCAGCCCAACCTGCAGGTCCCTGCCGGGCTCCTAGCTGTGATTCAGTTAAACATGTAGGTGTGTGAATAAAGCAAATGTTGAACGGAACTAAAACAGAGTGATCCTAGTGGTTAGTTTTATGGGATTGATCGGGTATATTTCCTTCTTTGGGCTTTTAAAAAAATTTTTCTAAATTTCTAAATTGGATATGTATTGATTTTATAATCAGGAACAACCAATCATTGCTTTGCAAACACAGAAGTTGTCATAATGGCAAAAACGAAAGGCAAGAATAGAACTTGCATTTTATATACTTTATAGAATTGATTAACTCAGTCCAAGTTTCAGGTCAGAACCCTTTTGTTCATTTGGTGCTGGCTGTTTTTAGGTTTTATTTTATAGAAAGTGCATTTATGATGAGTGGCTTGCTATTTAGTCTACAAAATACTTTTTGTAGTAGAATGTGTTACCATTTTGTTGGAGGTGTTTTGTATTGTGGAAAACAGTCATAAAAATTGTCCAAAGATTTAACTCATGACTTAGGGGAGAGAGGCTGTCACTGAAGAAGAGAAGGGCTGTTATGCATCCTGTACGTCACTGTGGTCTGTTGAAATCAAAAACATCTGTGCAAAGGAAATGGCGCTCTAATGAGAACAATGTGTGCAGCATTCCAAGTGAGGCTGGGAGACTGACTAGAGGGCTCCAGAACAAACTCTCATCCTCTCCGGCTATGCTGTGTTGGTAGGCTGCTGCTGGGCCCACATCTGTTTCCACCTACTGTATATTCCTTGGGTTCAGAACAATTGATTTCCACTTTAGACATACCTCCTGAAAAGTAATTTTGGTTTTGTCTGTCATATTCTTTTGGTTTAGTCTGTAATACAGTATTTATTATTGAAAAATTTATTGAGATAATTGTAGATTCACAAGTTGTTGTAAGAAATATTTTCTCCATTGTTAAACACTGGACAGACTGATGCTACAATATTACAATCAGATTACTGACATTGACACAACCCATCTTATTCAATTTATCCAAATTACACTTCTACTGGGTATGGGTGTGTACGTGTTTCTGTATAGTTTTACCACCTGTAGGTATCTTCAGCCTCCACCACAGTCAGATTCTAAGTGGTTCAATCACCACAAGGATCCTTCATTTAGCTCTAGGGTCACTAGGTCCAGTGTCCGTTCATCTTTCCCCATCAATCCTTAAACCTTAGCAACACTAGTTTGTTCCTGATTTCTAAAATTTTGCCATTTAAATGTTGTTATATAAATGAAATTATACAGTATGTAACATTTTGGGATAGAATTTTCCATTCACCATAATTCTCTGGAGATTTATCCAAGTTATAGCTTTGTGTTACTCATTAACATCTAATGATATGAATGTTATGGTTTAACCTCACATTCGGTGAAATTCATTTCCACCATTTCACGTTTTGGCTATTGGAAATAAAGTTGCTATGTGTAAATCTACATATGACTTCGTTTGTGAAAATAAATTTTCATTTCAATGGAATGCGTGCCCAAGAATAATTTTTATGGGTCCTGTTTTAATTGCATATTTTTGTTTTATGTGAAATTATCCAGCAATTTCAGAGTGTTTGGGCCATTTTACTATGGCAGAAGCAATTCTGAGTGAGCAGATTCCTCACCTTCTCACCAATGTTTGGAACTGTCGTGACTATTTAAAATGTTTTAGTCATTTTAATGAAAGTGTAATGATATTTCATATGGTCTTAATTGACACTTTCCTAGTGTCTAGTAATGTTGAAAACCTTTTCACATGTTTATTTTCACTCCCTGTATTTTTGTCAGTGAACTGTCTCTCCATGTATTTTGCGCATTTCTTAATTGACTTGTTCCTTTACTGTTGAATTTTGATGATTCCTTATATATTTTAGTTACTAATTCCGGTTGTCATATATGCAGTTTGCAAATGCACTCAGCCACATCTAGCTTATCTTTCCATTCCCTTCTTATGGGCTTTCACAGAGAAAGAGGGTTGAGTTTTCATGAAGTCTATTTTACATATTTTTTTTCTTTGTGAGTCATGCTTTCTATGTCCATTGTAAGAACTCTTAACCAAATTTTCAATCCCCAAAATTTCCTGCTCTCTCTATATTTTTCTAAACATTTTATAATTTTACACAAAAGTATATGAGATATTTTGATACAAGGTTTTTTTAAGAGTGAATTGTAGGTTGAAGTCCAACTTTTTTGGGTTCATGGATGTCCAATTTTTCCAACACATCTGTTGAGAATGTTGTCATTCTGTTACTGAATTGTTTTGCATTTTTGTCAAAAGTCAGCTAAACATACTTGCAGAGAGATATTTTGGGGTTCTCTATCCTGTTCCTTTGATACATGGGAACAAAAGCATATCATTTTGATGATTATAACTATGTAATAAGATCTAATATATATTATTGCAGCTTCCCTGGCAGAGGGCAACCATCTGGGGCTGCCTGAGTCATCAGAGCTGAGCTCCAGTCTTCCAAGCCACTGTGCGGCGTCTCCTGGGGAAGTCTGGCCTGGAGCGGAGGGAGTCGCTGGGTCTGGAGGGGAGTTTGGGCCCTTAGGCACTATTTTACAGCTTCCCTGGCAGATAGTGACCACCTGCCACCAACTGAGCACCCAGCGAGGAGCTCAGGCCTGCCTGGGCTCTCAAGCCCAGTGTCTCCATCACTGAGCACAGTTTTGGGTCCCCACTCCAACTTGGTATAGTGCCCAAACCACACCCTGGCCCAGGGTCTAGCATCTTGCTGTATCTCATTGTCTACCAACACCAGGCTGCCTCTGCCCAGAAGCATTGATCATTCCCAACCTGGAGGAAGTGGGACAGCAGCTTTCTTGGGTCACCGCTTGATCAAGCACCTCTCAAAAATCAGGTGAGTTACTGGAAATCTGCAGGGACACTTTAAGTCTTTACAGAGAAATTGCAATCCCTCTGATTTGCACTACTAGAGGGGAAGATACACGAGCAACATGAGAAAACACAGAAAGAAAGTGTCCCAAACAAACCTAGATGATATATCAAGACAACCCAAAGACAGTATGGTAGAAGGAATGACATAAAGAGAGTTCAGAATTTCATAATTAAAATGATCCCAGAAGGGAATGATGTGATGAGAGAGCAGATTCAGGCTATGAATAATCAGCTAATAGAGCAATTGCAGGAAGCAAAAAATCATTTCAATGAAGAGATAGAAGTTCTGAGAAAAAAAACAACAGAAATCCTTGAAGGAAACAAGGAAAAGAAGGAAACAATAAACCAAGTTAAAAACTCAATAGAAAGCATAATTAACGGAATAGATCACTTGGAAGACAGAACCCCAGACAATGAAGACAAAATATTTAATCTTGAAAACAAAGTCGAACAAACGAGAAGATGGTTAGGAATCATGAACGAAACCTCCAGGAAATATGGGACATCATGAAAAGACCAAATTTAAGAGTTATTGGGATTGAGGAAGGCACAGAGATACAAACCAAAGGGATGAATAATCTGTTCAATGAAATAATATCAGAAAATTTCCCAAATATGATGAATGAGATGGAACATCAATTACAAGAGGTTTACAGGACACCAAACACACAGAATTACAACAGATCCACACCAAGGCACATTATAATGAAAATACCTAACATACAAAACAAAGGTAGAATTTTAAAGGCTGCGAGAGAAAAGCATCAGATTACATACAGGGGGAAACCAATACGGATATCAGCAGATTTCTCAGCCCAGA